>OZ023269.1:99374721-99609721 GCA_964006375.1 Tillus elongatus | reverse complement strand
TGGACCTATACGACTTTTTGAATGTGCAAAAACTAAGTGGAGACTATCACGTTATTGTGGGAGACACTAATTTTGACATTTTATCAGAAAAATCACCATCGCAGGAATACTTGAATATTTTATCACAACATGGTTTTGTTTCATACATAAATGGTTACACTCGTGTGTCTGAGAGATCAAAAAGTTGCCTGGATCATTTTTTTTGTAAAAAGCAAGCATTCAGTAAATGACATTAAATCATTTATCTTTACCTGCGAAATTACAGACCACTATCCTGTAATATTGTCAATTAAACTAGGCGCAGGTTACACTACAGCTAAGCAAAACAGTGGAGTAAAAAGTGTGAGGTATACTGATTACATGGCTTTGCGAAGAGATCTACTAGAGACAGATTGGAGTAGATTTTACTTAATAAAAGATATCGATCAAGCTGCAGATACTTTTGTGACTATATTAAGAGAAACTTTAAGAAAGAACATCAGAACAGTTAGAATCAAATCCAAAAAGCGGACCCCATGGATAACGTCGGGTTTGCTGACATCGATTAAAATGAAAAACAGCATGTATAAGAAAACCACAAGGGATCCATGGAACGCAGGCCTATTGTCAGAGTACAGACAATATAGAAACAAGCTTAATATGCTAATAAAGAAGGCAAAAGCTGAATATTACTCCGATCTTATAGATAAAAACAAGTCATCATCCGCAGGTATGTGGCGGTGTGTGAAAGAGATTTGTAATGATGCTAGCCAAAAGTCAGATCTCATATCAGAAATAAAGACATGTCAGGGAAATGTGTTAACTGAGAAGGGGGACATGGCAAATGAGTTTAATACTTACTATGCAGCGCTAGGGGCGAGTTTAGCTGCTAAAATAAATAAACCCGACATTCTATGTTGGGGTATAGAAGAGACTTGCGAACATACCATCTTCTTGCAACCCACAAATGAAGACGAGGTAAGAAAGTGTATTGGGCAACTGAAGAGTAAAAAGTGTCCAGGCTACGATGGCATCACTGCAGAATTATTAAGGCAGATCGATGATATAGTGTGCTTACCATTGGCACATTTATTCAACAGGTGTATGGAAAACGGTAAATTTCCAAAGTCATTGAAAATAGGAGTGATTAAACCTATATATAAGTCAGGTGACAAAAAAGGAATGGTGAACTACAGACCCATAACGCTGATATCTTGCTTAGCAAAAATATTTAAGAAAATATTGAAGATCAGACTTAATGGGTTCCTTGACAAATATCAGCTGATTTCGGAAAGACAGTACGGTTTTAGAGAGGGCAAGTCTACGAGCGATGCAATCACGGAATTGACAGATAAGATCTACAACGCACTGGATGATAGCAAACCCGCATTATGTATCTTCGTCGACTTGGCAAAGGCTTTTGATACCGTGAGCCATGACATATTGCTTGAAAAATTAGAAAAATGCGGTATACGAGGTAATGCACATGCACTTTTGAAGAGCTACCTGACAGAACGACAGCAATATGTTGATATAAATGGAGTGTTAAGTGAAAGTGGGATATTTACGGTATATGGTGTGCCACAGGGAACAGTGTTGGGTCCATTGTTGTTTACCATTTATATGAACGGTCTGCTCACGAGAACATGCAAAGGCGAAATAGTTAGCTTTGCTGATGACACAGCCGTTTTTTATGAGGCAGATACTTGGGAGACACTTAAAATAAAGGCACAGACAGATTTCAGCAATATAAAACGTTGGCTTGATCACAACTTGTTAACAGTAAATGCGGACAAAACAAAATACGTTGCCTTCAGTATCTATAACAACCCAAAAGCCACTCTTGGTAATCTAACGGTAAAGAGCGATGATTGTGATATTACAATCCAACAGGCAAATAAAGTGACCTATCTGGGTGTTGTGGTTGACCAACATTTGAGATGGGACGAACATATAGATAACCTGACCAGGAAATTGCGAGGCCTCCTGTTCAGATTTAAGTACCTAAGAAATTTCCTGAGTGCAAGGCAGTTGAAGATATTATATTGCTCACTCGTGCAATCGCAACTTTATTACGGTATTCTTGTGTGGGGCGGTGCTGCTGGCTGTTACTTGCACTCGTTGGAAGTAATTCAAAAATGGTTTTTAAAGATTATTTATAATAAACATCGTGCTTATCCATCAAACCAGCTGTTCATGGAATCTGGTGTACTGGACATGAGACAGCTTTACTTTTATGCACTATGTGTCGAACTATATAGGCGAAAGAATACGATCCAATTTAGGCAGCACGATTACGGCACACGATATCGCCGGACTGTAAGCCACAGACAGAGAAAACATAAAGCAGTGGGTGAAAGATCTTGCATACAAATGATCTCTGTGGTACACGATAAACTACCTAATGACGTCAAATCAGCCCCAAGCATGTATTCTTATAAAAAAAAGTTAAAATATGGATATTTAGTAAACAAAGAAAAGAAATAAATGACGCTGTGATCGTCAGGGACTAACAGGGGAATTGTGAAGAACAGGGGGCAACGTATTCTTACTCAAGAGCTTGAGATAATAGTGGAGTGTAATTGTTTGGAGGTGTAACTGGGTGAGAAAGATGGGATGTAATTCTGTGGGTTTCCCGTTCGTGGAGGTGGCTGGTGTGCTATGCTGTGTGTGTGTGTGTCTCTGGTTGTGTCTGTATGTTTGCGTGTGCGAATGTACGTGTAGCCTAAAACACGCATATCTAAAAGAGGTTTATGATAGCGCTAAATTGCACTGACTCCTTATGGAGTGGAATATTTACTATTGACATTTAACAGACTAAGGAAAAAAAAGTAAAAAGGGTATGCTGTCTGTGTTTTATCTCTCCCCATCTGGGACTATTTTTATTGTGGAAACGTATCTTTGTCAAAAAAAAAAAAAAATCTCACGCAAAAGTGCCCTGGCACTTCTGTGAGTTATTTAGTGTTTGTTTTGTGTGTACGTAGTTAATATTACTTTATCTCATTTATATAAAATGTACATGTATTAGAAAGAAAATAAACACTATTATTATTATTATTATTATTATTATTATTATTATTATTATTATTATTATTATTCATTAACACCCACTTAGGTGGAAAATAAACGCGCAACCAGGTCCATAAAAGGGTTTGTGATATGCAGATACTGTTTTCAAGAAAAGATGCCTAAATCGTTAGCAGAAGCTGGGAATAGTAATGAAATTGGCACAAATCTTTCAGATTCAGATTGCACATTCTAAGAGACCATAGCTCAGAAGGCGAATTTGAACCATCTGATGAAGAATATGCAGATATCGAACATACCAATGAAAAACTTGTGTTTATGAAGTTAAGTAGGAAAACAAAGCAACTAACCAACCAACTAACGAAGACAGCTAACCAAGATAACCAAAAAAACAACCGACCAACACAACCAACCAAACCAAACAACCAACCAAATCAAACAACCAACCAAACCAACCAACGACAGGACATACAGCTGCCTATCAGTTGTCTTAGACAGTTGTTTTAGATAGCTGTCTGTCCTGTCGTTAGTTGCTTTGATTCGTTGTTTGGTTTGGTTCGTTGTGTTGGTCAATTGGTTGTGCTGGTTGGTTGGTTGTCTTGGTTGGTTGGTAGGTTGGTTGTTTTGGTTGGTTGGTTGTTTACCGATTTCGATTTTCTGAATGAGTATATGACTTTCATTTTTTTCTATATCTTTCCCATACACTAATATTAATCAAATAATGTTAAAGAAGTAAACTCATTGCACAAACCAGAATTCTTCACGTGATCAGCGCATGTGTTGAGATGTCCACTTGTCACAATTTGTTTCAGCGAAAATGGTCCGTTTTGATTTGCAGTGACAAAAAATACACATATGTGGGGGAAATAATGTGACAGCGCTGCAAAAGTATCCCGATCTCGTCAAAAAACAGCCATTTACATAGCGATTTCTGCCGTTTTTTGGTGGTGTTGGTAACTAAGTTTTCCTAGATTTAGATAAATCTGGAGCCGGTGATGCCACATCCTCCGTGTTACATCTACTTGTAACATTTGTTCATCAGATGCCTTAGCATTATATGCTACCATTCGCGTCATACCTGTTAATTCCAAATAAATGTTCGGTTAGTGTGTATTTGCAAGTAGTAGTTAATGTTTGATAGAACCAAATGCTTTAACAAAATATAAAAGCAGAAGCAGAGTGGGGGATCAGAAACTCTCAATGTATCATCAGGGACCTCCAATAACGCAGTAGTGCAGATGTGACCTGATTGCATCGGTGGTAAGGCACCAGAAGAATACAGATATTCCATCAGTTTTTAATGGATTACTGTCTCTTATATTTTAGAAAGGGTGGAGAGGATAGACATTAAGCAAATATCTTTAATTCCCGTGAGCTAGGCAATCTTTAATCTACTGAAAATGTTCCTAATATAATAAATCCAACTGTAAAAACTGTTATATCTTTCAGTATTGAAAATTCTATGCGTGAAATATCTATTAGATATATTTGATAGTGCCTGTAGAAAGCATTTCGTACTGTGCTTGTAATTATTTGAAAAATTGTATAAGAATTTATTACGCAACTAAACAGGATATGAGTTGTTTACAAAAATATTTTTAAAATGAAGAAACATTTTTTTACAAAAAGATGAGCGACAAGTCCTGAATAATCTATTTTTAAGCGCAATAAAATTAAATTTTAGTTATAAATAAAAAATAATCTGAATGAAAATTAGCATACATTTCACAATTGGTAGCTTTTATATGCCGCTCTAAAATTATAGTGTTATTCTTTATTGTAATTAATTTTGTTTTAGGAATGGTACGGTTCCGTTTCTTTTTCTAATGTAACTTATTAAATTGCTGTTGAAAATTAATAATTAACTGGCCCAATTAATAAAATGTAAAGCACTACTGGAGACCCAAGTCATAATTGCAACGATAGCGACATATATTTTAAACTGTAATGACAAAGGTAACACCAATATGAATATTTAAAATTCGTTTTTAAAACTATTTCGCTCAAGGTCCCCTCATGGAAATTCATTTTTACTCGTTAAATAACGTTGGCCTCATTTGAGGACGCCTGTAACTTTATAATATGTTTTGTGCTACCATCTATAAACGAATAGAATAACAAAATGTACATCTGAAATAGTCACGTTTGTATGTATTATGTCATACATTGACACTAGTTTCTAGCGATACCAATTCTACTTTGGCCTTAGGGCTTCCGCATGCGCAGTGAGTTACCAGGATAATTAACATGGCTGGCAACTCATGTGTCCTTTGCCGTTTTAACGTAATAAAAACCTCCCTAAGATGCTGTCCTGCCTGAAGGAAAAACGAGAAGAAAAATCGACCCTGCCATAAGTATATCGAGGTCATGTAAGCATAATGTATACTTTCCTTGCCTTTTTCTTTCTTTTATATTTTAATTAAGCAAACCGATGTCAGGGCAGGTCAGGAAGGTCAGTTGGGACGATTTTGTGTAAACAGGACCTTAGGGAGGGCTTTTATTTCGTTAAAACGGAGAAAAACTCATGAGCTCGACACCCAAAGTAGAGTTAGTATGGCTATAAACTAGTTACATTGACGTGCTCTATAGAAACATTTTGACAAGTAACAGCTAATGCTTTATGGCTGTTTAGTATATGATGCTCTGACAATGAAGGTGTGTTCTTTTGGAAAATAATATTTCTCTGTGAGAATTCTGAATATTTTTGTGAGTTTTATTTGCGCAAAATTGATGTACTTATATGAGTACACTGAGATAAACGGTAAGTTATGGGGAATTTTTGATTTTTATTATCCACAACTAAGTGCATATATATTCATTTTAGTAGTTTAAAATGAGTAAAAAACGAACGATAACTTACGGAGAACTTATTGGATTCCTCGAAGAAGGCTTTTCTGACATCAAATGTCTCTCTGATGATGAAACTGACACGGATGGAGAAGATGTTATAGGTGTGCTTACACAATTTTTGTGTCATGGCAGTAGATTCTGACGTTTTCTTTTATAGAAGATTACATATCTAGAGAAGAAGTTGCAGAAAATGGAGAGCATATGCAACATGTGTAAAATGATGAAAAAGTCTTGGACATGATGCGGTCAACCCCCAGCACATTTATTGGTATCGATACATTCGATGATTGTCTTCTTACTAACAAGAAGAATAAAAATGGCGGACAGGTGTAACATATGTGGCTCCCCAAATTAATTAATTAAAAACAGACTAAAGGCGTCCAACCTACATACATCGAAGAGATTAAGACGTTTGTAGGGATCCATATTTTGATGGGAAACCTTTATTACCCCAGAGCGCAGTGCTAATGGAATCCAAAGCTATGGATCTCATAGACTGCTGACAGCATGGGCGTCAACAGGTTCTACAAGCTAAGAAATAATTTGCATTTTATAGAAATCGAAAAAGAGGCTGATCAAAAAGGTCGTTTCTTGAAAGTGTGACCTTTCTACGAAATGATAAGAGCCAGGCCTTTATCGCCACCTTAGGTGGAAAACCTCAGTGTAGATGATCAGATAGTTCCCTGAGTGTCAAGCAGTATGTAAAGAGAAAGCCCGATTCTTGGGGTGTAAAGATTTATGCTATTTGTGGGTCGAGCGGACAAATGTTCGGTTTTCTTATATACCAAGGCTCGACAACAGAAGTTGAACAACGAATGGTTAAAACATTTGAACAAGGTGCTGCAGTAGTAATCAAACTATCACAACGAATATGTGAAAAAAATATCACATTATACTTTGCTAATTATTTTTATAACTACAACTTACTGCAATATTAACAGAATAAACAAATTTATGCTATCTGCACTGCACGACAGAGCCGATTCAAATCCTCCATTCTCAAGCGATAAAATCATGAAGAGCCGCTGTCGTAGTGCTTGAGAGAAATTATGAAGCGAAGATGGATAGGTTATTCTAACAAAGTGGTTTGATAAGGAACCAATCATAATGTCCTCAAATTATATGGGGATTGGTAGTCTTGACTCGTGCGGACGTTGGGATCAGGTTTAAAAAAAATCATACAAGTTGATGGACCTGAGATGATAAGGAATTATAATATAAATATGGGAGGTGTGGATAAACTAGACTTCCTAATAACAACACACCGCACTTTTATAAGGTCTCGCAAAGGACTCTGAGAATGTTTACACACACGTACTTGATTTGGAATGCGTAAACGCTTGGCTAGAATGTAGTAAAGCTGCTATCGCGTTAGGAGTTCCAATTAAACAAGTGCTGTATCTTCTGAGTTTCTGGGCATACGTTACAGAAGCTCTAACCACGAGGGGAAAAAAACAAAAAAACGAAAAGGGGGTCGTCCTTCAAGTGAGTCATCGGTTTCGATAGTGGCTCCAAAGAAGGCGAACATAGAAGTACGTCCTCCAGTGGAAGCCATATTAGATAATATAGGACATTTGCAAATTGTGGACGAAAAAAGGAATTTTTGTAGGTACAAGAACACCTCATGTACTGGGAAATCAAAATTCATATGTATCAAATCTAAAATACATTTTATTTAGATAATAATAAATAATAATACACGTTTATTGAGAAGATTTCCCTTCATACAGAAAAATACAAATAAATATACAATAATGCACAATTTACACAAAAAAAAATCTCCCCTAATAAATGGAGAGAACAAAACTGCCTAAGTCCAAGACTTGTTAACAGTATAGCAAAAACAAAACTATGGAAACAACAAAAAAATTATATCATTTTTACCATTGCTCTCTTCCAAAGAAGCCACTGATCAAAACATCGTAACGCATCTGCTATGCAAAAACAAATATTCAAAACAAAAGACTATATATGCATTTTAAAATACTAACATCTAGAAGAACTCAGTTTCCAGTCTTCAATCAGAGCATACATGCCCCATCCGATATCCACTCCGATCTGCCCGTCCCCAGTCTAAACACACGGCTCCCTCTCCACCAAAAAAATAAACAAAAAACACCGATGCTTACGCGACCAACCACACACACCCCCACCAAAGCATGCAGTAACCCGCGCGCGCTTGTCCGTTTGTTGTCAATTTCTTCTAAACAAAGAATGTATGACACTTCTAGGGGTAGGAAAAATCCAGCTCTTTAATCATTTCTTAAATAAATTCAAAGAAGTGTGTTCTCTTATTTTATGAGGCACTGAATTTTAAACCCTTACACATCGGTAAGCAGACGGTCTCTGCGTAACTGTCTTCCTCACATTTAACGAGCGTGTGCTATGTCTAGTAAAATGTGAATGCTCTATTATTTTAAGACTCTCCCGCTGAGCATGCTGAGTGTTGGCAACCGTAAAGTAAAATAGCTCTCTAATATCCATCAGGCTAATGTCTTGGTATAGACGATCACTAGGATAAGCATAATCCTTACCATGTATCACCTTAACAATACGGTATTGGGTATTCTGCAGGAATCTGAGATGGGACTTAGACGCACCGCCCCAGGCTAATATGCCGCAAAGTTGAGCACTCTTAACCAATGCATGATATACAATACGCAGATGTTTATTATCCAACATATCTTTAATAAATCACAATTTATACAGCAATACCCAAAGTTTTTAAACAAATTTTTGAATATGGAAATACCATCTCATATGGCAATCTATATCAAGTCCCAAATAGGATACTTTGCTCACCTTTCGTATTGCCAAGTCACTACCAACACTGAGAGCAAATAGTGGACGTAAGATGATAAAGGAACAAACAGGGTTTTTGAAAGATTCACGGTAAGCCATATACCAGAAAACCACGCCATAATCACATCAAGAGCCTTCTTAACTAGTTTTTTAGGGACCACCAACTGTCGGTCGTATAGAAAATTGCAGTGTCATCCGCGTACCCTACCACTTTACCCATAGACCGTATTTTAATTATATATATATATATATATATATATATATATATATATATATATATATATATATATATATATATATATATAGAATATATTAAAAAGCAAGGGACCCAAGATTGTTCCCTGAGGGACAAGATAGGAACAATATTTTTTCTAGATTATCACACCACCTGATATTTTTATCTATTTCATATTATTAATTATTAAATAAAATTGTACCGTAAAAGTAAGGTGTCTTTGTTATTTAACAATTTTCGGAAAAAAATCATTGTTTACTCCTTTAACTCACCGCGTCCTCATATGAAGGAGGAAAAGTCATAAAATAAAATTGAGCTCTCATATTAAATTTTGTTGCATGACATAATTCATCAAAAAAAATCAAAGAAACAATATCCAAAAAATCAGATCTTTCATTTGAAAACCTAAAGTTAAACAGTGAATGGGGTAAATGAATTTTAGATCAGTGACATTTAACAAAAATAATTTTTAAGCTTCACACATATAAATTACTGTTCTGGGGTGGCCGCTCGTCATGTCGGTTGGATATTTTAATTCATCAGAGTATTCCAACCAATGTTGGTGTTTATCTAATTGCACGTTGATATTTATGTTTATTGTGAAAGCATTTGGGGACTGGAATAAAGCTCTTCCAAACAAAGGGTAGCTATGATAAAGTTTATTGATATAATCCAGCTCATGTTAATCGAGACGTGACAAATAACGATTCTATTTTGAAGCGAAGAAAACAAATACCATAATTGGGACGAAATGTTGAGAGAAAACTGCGTCTTAAAATTGTAGCATGTAAATTAATACAATAAAGTTGCGAAATACGTTTATTAGCGGTATCCATTCTTCTTGATACAGAGTTCATATCGTTTGAAATTAAGCAATTTAAACACCATCTAATAATCTTTGAGAGAATGTTGACTTTGTATTCTCTGGCTTTATACAGTTAACACTTCTAGCTATGATTGGGTTAGATATAACACACTAAAGAAACAAAATAATTAAGGAACTGGAACCTTTGTCGTATAGTCTCTTCTATTGACAATAATAGTACCTTTTTGCTTCCCTAATTAGTAAATTTTCATTGAGAAAATTATATAGCTGTTAATGATAGTCAGACTTGCGAAAATGTTCTTGAAATGCGCATAAACTGGGGCAATTAATACTGTTATTCGACGTCCGTTCTAATGTTTAAATATATGTCTATATACAGTATGATTCAACTAAAAGGAATAAATTTATTATTTTTGAAATCCACGACTTTGGAGGAAA
Source organism: Tillus elongatus (assembly GCA_964006375.1). Classification (NCBI taxonomy): domain Eukaryota; kingdom Metazoa; phylum Arthropoda; class Insecta; order Coleoptera; family Cleridae; genus Tillus; species Tillus elongatus. The sequence continues at coordinate 99,599,564 of OZ023269.1, read as the reverse complement.
ATCCCTCAATTTTTATTTGTAAATTAGTTCCCTGAGATATCTATTTTATTAGTGACGTCACCTGTGTAAGCATTATAGTACAACGTCATCAGTATTATTTTTAAATACAGACTTAAGTAATACGATACCCCTCTTAAATCACTATGCACTCATAAGAATAAGTTTCGGTATTTAATTTTAACAGCTTAACCGTCGCCTTCACGAGTAAAATTTTAACGCATAATACACGACAACGGTACCCGGGTACCTGCAATAACTATTGTTCTACCATTCTAGAAACCATTAGTTTTATAATTCTTATAAATAATTATAGTTATAATGTCACATCTGGTGTTCCAAGAAAAGTTTTATGAGCCGTTTCGGCTTACATACTTCCGCTAAGTGTTTTGCTGACAACAACGGATTCTGCATTTCGGAGAATTGTTTTCGTGATCCGATATTTGTGTGGATGCTAGAGCATTTATTTAGTCTGTTGTCTACCGCTGACTAAACAACACTATTTTCGATTGGAAATTGTACTGTGATTAGTGAATTTTCGGAATGGCAGAAAAATCTAGGGAAGTTTGCAGTTCTGAATTCAAACGGCACGTAGATTATAAAAGTGATAAATGATAATAAACTACATTTTTGTTGTAATTTTTGACATTTTTTCCATGTACCTGATTATTTACAGAATGAGTAATGAACAGCAAGTAAGTTATCTGCAGGAATTAAATGCTATGGAATCTGATTCAGAGAGTGATAACGACAATGAACAAATTGAAGACTCCGAATCATAAGACGAATATTTACCGCCTTTGTTGTCATCAACAAATAACCAAGCAGAAGAATTAGACAGAAGATGTTTTGCTTGACACCGAGAATGAAATTGAAATTGCCGAGGAAGACAATTCCGAAGATGAGCAGCTAGAGTTTGAGGTACATAATTGTGATGACCTAGTTTTGCGTTCTAAAAACGGAACTATCTGGCAATCCAGTGTCCCAATGCTTGCACGTCAAACCCTGTCATAAAATATTTTGCGAAAAAAATCTGTACCTTTGAAGGCAACAAATCTCCTCTCAGTACGGGAAGCTTTCGCACGCATTTTTAGTCCAGAAATGTGCAACATTATAAGTCGAGAAACAAACCGCAAAGCCAAAACCATCCACGCGGAGTGGAATAAACAGCATTCCAACAAACCATCAAAAATTTGGAAACCTCTCACACAAGAAGAATTTGATGGTTTTCTCGGGATACTGATTACTGCTGGAGTGCGACACTCTAAGAAAGAAAATCTGAGAGACTTGTGGAAAAGTGATGCTTACCTATTGTACCGTGCGACAATGCCAGTCAAGAAGATTTATTCCATCCAAAGATTTGTACGTTTTGACAATATGAATACCAGAACCGATAGATTGAAAACTGATAAAGCAGCTGGTATCTCAGAACTTTGGCTTCTATTGATGCAAAATTTGAAATTGAATTATACACCGTCTGATTGCCTAACGGTAGACGAACAACTACTTCCGTATAGATGCACAATTAACCAAAGGTTGTAGTGCTATCGGGGCGGCAAGACCGCGGACGAGCCCTGAGGGAGAAGAAAAAAAACTGTCGTATAGAGCCAGGACCAGGTTCACGCAGTATATGCCTGCCAAACCTGCCAAATATGGTATAAAAATTCGGTGGGTGTGCTATGCAGCTAATTCTTACCCTCTTGTGGGGCAAATGTATACAGGGAAATCATCGCAAGGTTGTGAACAAAATCAAGGTGAGCGTGTGGTAAAAGATTTATGCATTCATTATAAAAATAGTGAAAGAAATGTTCTGATGGATAATTTTTTCACCACACTTCCCTTAGCTCGGTTTCTAATGTTATGGAAACTTTCTGTTGTGGGTAGGCTAAAAAAAAAGTAAACCTTATATACCGCCAGAGATGTTTCCAAATAAATGTAGGAAAGAACATTCTTCTACGTTTGGATTTTCTGAGGATAATATCACACTGGTTTCATACGTACCAAAACAGGGAAAAGCTGTAATACTCTTATCCACAATGCACGACACTTGAAATGTATCTGGTCCAAAGAAAAAACCTAAAATAATCCATTAATACAATTCAGGGAAAGGTGGTGTTGATAATATGGATAAGATGGTGCCGCACTACTCTGTCAGACGTCGAACAAACCGTTGGCCTCTTGCAATGTTTTATAACATCCTTGATATAGCAGTATTAGCAGCATATATTATTTATACTGAAAATAGCCCTCTTCAGAAGAAAAAGAAAATATCGTCGAAAATTTCTTCAAGAACTTGGAAAGCAATTATCTAGACCTAGCATAGAATTGAGAGCCAAATCATCAAAGGTGTTACAAAATTTTACTACCAAATCGGGAATTGAGTGCATGTTAGGAGGTCCATTAGCATACCAACTGGCACCGCCGGATGTAGAAAAGAATCATCCCAGAGATAAAACCGGACGCCTTCAGGTTACAGGTAAATGTTACGTGTGTCGAGCTGCTACAAAAAGACAGAGAAAACCAGAAAATCGTGTGACGTTTGTAGCCGCCCAATAAGCGACGAACATTGTGAGAAAATAAATAAATGTTACAATTGTAAGCTGTAAAAGAATTATTGTAATAAAAAATATTATAAAATTAATATACTTTTCAAATAAAGAGTGTTAATTTTTTTATTACTTTGCCCTAAAGTTAAAGATTGGCAACAAAATAAATTTATATTTTAGTAGATACCGGGGTATTCCTGATGTGAGAAATAAGTATAGAAAATTTCAATGTCCATTATATAATTTATAAAAGTTATAGAAAATACTACATTGGCAGAAAATGGTTTTTTATAATGAATTCTGAGATGTCTCATTACCTTAGGCATAAATATCAACATTAACAAATAAAAACATCACTTTTAAAACAGAGGGGGTATCCAGGTACCCTGTCATGCAGACGAAGGTTAAAGACATAAACACCTACCTCCTCTGCCTTTATAAGGCGCAAAGATTAAATTTTCTGAAGGGGTATGCATATTTTTATGTGGTCAAAATATTCTGTCGGATCATTGCCGACTTTAACTTGTGTGATCACTGTATTCGTGCTTCTGATGTATTGGATTAAATGTTTGTAAACTATTTCTCATCTATAACGATTCTATTTTGAGATTCGGTTTGATTGTGATGTTTGAGAGTGCGCTGAGTTTTCTGCGGGATTGGAATTGTTGAGAACGCTGAGTGTATTTACTGCATTTAAATTCTGGGTTACGGGTGGATTGACCATTTATGCACTATTGCCAGGGCTATTGTATACCCATTCGACTTTTTGTTGCCGTTATAATGGATCAATATATAAGGAATTACAGTTGCTTACTATTGCCCACGAAGGTGTTAAATCATTTTTCGGGGATTTTAACGACGTTCTTAAGCCATATTTTTTAAGATTTTACATAGCAATATTAGATGAGTTACGTGTGGTCTTATCAGAGTTCGAGCAGTTGTCAGATTTAATTATTTTGACTGAAACATGACAAGTGTCCAATATAAATATGTTCAATATTCGGGGTTATGCTGTTTTATATAGTGGCGCAGACTGTAATCAAAATTACGGTGTTATTGTATTTATAACGGGAAATTATGGGTACATCCATGAAGTGGTTGACAGTGGTTAATGCGGTGTCTTGAAAATAACCCTGGACATGTTTGGTAGGCCTTTTCTGATAACAGCTATTTACAGACCACCATCCACATGCCCCGATCTGTTTAATTCTTGCCTTTAACAGTTACTTAAACAGTGTCGTAGTAAAAACCTTAGAGAATAACTAATTAATGGCGATATTAATATAGACATTGCTTCTGATGATAATACTTATACACAGGAATATTGGAATATACTAGTTGAGCTAGGTTTGTTGCTGCAGTAAAGGTTTTTACCAGAAAACAAAGAGTCGCAAACTTGTATTAATAATATTTTCTTCAAAACTGATACTTTTCTGGAGGTGTTCCGCGCAGGGGTTTTCTATTTTTGTATTACTGATCACCACACCATCCTATGCTAAATAGAATGTTCTAGAGACATTACGCCGAAACCTGTAGTTGGGAAAATTCAAGCAGGTAATTGACAAAACAATATTAACAGCTGGACTGGCAAATGCAACATGGAGTACATTCTAAAGGCGTAGACGAAGGGGTAATAAAATTTGTAACATTGTTATATAGGTAGATTCACAAAAAAAAGTTTATTTTACTGGGAAAAGTGGAAAGTTTTGGATAACTAAAAAAAGTAAAAGTTGTATAGAATATCCTCGCACTGAAGTGAGGAATCAGTGATACATAGGGCATACAGGAATAAGTTAAATCAGCTTGTGAGGAGGGGAAGGTAATGTATTATAAAACGAGTATTGATTCCAACTGCTCGAAGAGTATTTGTAATGTTGTTAACCAAGTGGAAAAGAGAGATAAGAAAAAGCGGGAGATACACTCAGGGGGCTTGACACAAATTTGCTTTCAATTAACTGGAAGAAGACGACTTTTCGGTATATAAGAATGGTTTGCCTGACTACACCAAAGTGCCTTTCACCATAGATGGTACCAAGTATGAGATAAACCGCTGGGAATCCGGCAAGTATTTGGTGATCACCATAGAGCAACAACTCAGATGGAACTGTCACACAGACAGTTTAGCGAAGAAACCTACTACATGTCTTCAAACACATGCAAGGCCTAATAGATCAAAAACACCTAAGAGTGCTATATTATGAATTGGTGGCATCTCAATTGCGATATGGCATTATTGCTTTGAGCGGCACCGTACACACTCATATATGTAAGCTAGGGACTCTACAAAAGATTTCTGACATTGATTTACCACCAGCCTAACACGCATCTTATAGAGCAACTTTATTTAGATACCGGACTGATGGATACTTCGCAGGTATACATCTATGTACTGATAATGAATATTAGGAAGAACCAACATTTGCTGCAACGAATTGAGCGCTCATATAACAATAGAGGCCACGAAAGCTTATGGAGAACTTATCGGGCTAAAAAGGATTGGACAAACTTATTATCTCCACAATAATACTAAGCTCTATAATGCACTTCCAGACAGTTTAAGATCATTGACTGATATAAGCAGGTTTAAAAGGCAGCTAAAGACCTGGATCCTGAGCTTAAGCATGGAATTGAGAAGGGCTCGAATCCTGATCCTAACCCCGAGTATGTGAGGTGTATTGGAGATTTTTATAAGCGCAACGTTTTTGATTATTGATGTCAATGACTTAATTTGATGCTCTTATATTTTGTATATTTTTTTTTTGGACTACTTCTGTGGTATGTATATGCAGCATATGTGATGACTGTGTTCTGCAACTGATCTATGCGTGCATGGTTGTTTGGTTTCTATTTTTGTTTATTTTGACGTTTTTGTTTTGTTACTTTGTGCTATTTAGGCTGGTAAGTGTTAGTTAATTTCATTTGGACTACTTTACTTGACGATTTTATATTGTTATTTTGTATTGTTTGGATTGGCAATAGTTATTCATTTAATGTTATTTAGACTAGTTTACTTTAGTGTTAAATGGACAATTTCAGTTAGTGTTTTTGTTAGCGTGCCTGAACGTGTGATTTCAGCAGTGTGCAGGCATGCACGTATACAGTGATATAGATGCCCACACACAAGTGTGTCACTTTCGTAAGCAGTACTGCTGTATGCGTTGCTGCTGAGTGTGTATAGATACAAAGTGTATATGTTTTTTTAAGTCCAATTATTTGTAATGCGTTTGTTCTCAACACATTCTTATTGCTAATATTATGTTATTGTTATATTATTATACTCGTTTTTATTTTTATAATACAATCAGAAAGACGTGTAGTAAATTCTTGTGGAAGTTTGTCTATAATTTTCTAGGTTATTGGTACCATCTCTGATCAAATGCGTCTTCTTAAGTAATCTCGATTTTGGGGCATAATCTGTTATAATCTACTTTTCAAGTATCCCCATAAAAAATCTAGAGCAGTTAATTTTGGAGATCAGGGTGTTTATTCCATTGAGTTTCTCCGCCATATCCGTCTATCTTAAAAGACCTCAAAGCAGTTCTCTAACAACACTGCATAATGTGGGGGAGCACCATCTTACTGAAACCACAAGTCATTTCTGTTTGAAAACAACCAATTTGGGTTGGGGAGCAAATCGTCTTGCAGAAATTGTAAATAACGAAGATTTGTTAAGGTTCTCTCAAAACAGTATGGTCGTATTATATATTATTCCGAGCAAACATTTATTCTAATAGCTCGTGAGTATGACACTCCTGCACTAGTGTTCATTCTTCAATGCTGAGATATCTGACGGTTTACATGACTATTTAGAAGGAATCTGGCTTAATTACCACAAAGGACTTTTTTTTAAACAAAAATTATATGAGCATACTTTTTACTATTATAAAGAGTTATACCTACACTAAAAAAATTAGCAAAAATGCATTACTATCAAACCGTAAAAATACCATTTATAAACATTTTTACCATGGTTGCTGTTTGTTTTAAATAAAAATATGTTGTAGACGAAGAGCAATCTGGAATATGTAGTCTTGTTTTATGCTTAGAATTAGATTTTACATATGAAATATGCGTCCTCGTTGCGCAGGTTGCTAGGTATGCTAGGCCTGCAAAGCTAGAGGCGCCGAGTTCGATTCCCGGGCGGTCCAAAGAGAAATTGACCTTGTCTGGAAAATGAAAATAAATAAAGATAGGAAAACTGCGCTAACAAACATAGATGCCGCAGCTATTAAGTAAATTTAAAAAAAAACAGATAAAATGTAGTTTTGCTTCTCTAGTTAGCGAATGTCCCACTGTCAAATGACATTTGGTACTTTTATTTTAACTTATTTGTATTAGTTGCTATGTTTTAATGTTTTAGCAAATACTACTCCTTAATTCTACTTCTCAATTTTATAAAAAAATATTATTGGCTAATTTTAGTACTAGTAGTGTTATAAAATAACAAAGTTATTTAATGAGTGGGTCCCCCGTGGTTTCTTATGCATTCGATAACTCTTCGATCCATGCTTAAAATTAGATGATTTATGGTACCCTGAGGAATATCATCACAGGCTTTTTATGTTCGGTCACGAAGGTAAGCTAGGTTATTTGGGGATTGGGGTAAATTATCTAGTCGATCGCCAACTCACATATGCTAGATTGGTGATACGTCTGGAGAGCTAAAACGTCATGGAAATAGGGTCACGTTATTTTCTTGTAAGAACCTTGTAGTAACCCCTTCTGTATCAGAACGTGCATTGTCTAATAGATTGAATGAACCCTCGTCGGAATGGAACAGCAACTGTCTAAAAACTCAGATGACCTGCTACAATATGCTATCGCACCCCATACTATCACCCTCCTTCCGTGTAAAGACTGTATGGCGTTTCACAGCAAATTCAAATTTTTTGTGTTCTCCATGTAACCGTCTTACTCTGCGACCATCGTGGACCCAAAGACTGAATCGGGACTCGTTAAAGCACACAACACGACTATATTCACCATAAGAAATTTATCTGACGTTCCACCAATCAAGCCGAGCAGCAAGTACGATTTCGATGTCACTGAGATACATAAAAATGGTTTATACGAACAAAACCCAAAAGCGCCTATTGTGGGATATATTGTCGCAATAGAGACTCTTTGTTGAAAAACTCCGAACCAAGAATCACAATCTTCCCGTGCTAAAGCTGCTCAACTAATTGATTCCTTCTTCAGACCACCTGGACCAACACTGTAACACTGTCGACATACTGCGTTCTATGCGGTCGGAAAGTTGTCTGATTGAAAAACCGACTTCCCGTATACCAACTATGCGCCCCCTCTCGAATTCACTCGAATGATTGAAATTGTCCCGTAAGCGGCCGCTAGGGCAATTGACTTAATAAATTGATCACAAATGGCTACGAAATATTGGTTCAAACTGAAAGAAACGCATATTTAAAAAAGTAAATTTTTTGATAAAACAAAATTTAAAAAAAGCTCTGGAGGCAGCAAGTGCGTTATGGTAGTGAATTTTCATAAAAATGTTTTTATTGCAAATATGTGTGTTCTCTTTTTAAGAAAGCAGGCATCAATTTTGGTTACCAGTATAACCTATATAGTAAAAACAATGTGCCATGTTTCATAAAAATAATTTTATTGTGTGAAAATGCACAAAAATTTCCAAAAGTAAACTTAGAGTGTTCCCGGAAAAACTCGTTTCTTGGTCAACCTTATAGGTTAATAGCAAATTGGGATATTCAAATATGAAGCAATTGATAAAAATTGGCTACCATAACGCACTTGCTGCATCCAGGATTTCTTTTCTTACAAACATGCATTAGATTTAGATGGAAAATGCAAAAATGCAATAACATAAGGCGTGTTTGATAAAAAAAAAGAAAATTTCACCAACGACTTATGGGTCACCTGTGATTCAGATTTTTTTTAAGATGTAGCTCAAGACACCCTATAATTAATATATACAATTTTCTTCGTATCTTGTATAATAACGGATATATTGAGCTTTATTGATTTTTTACGAAAATTCGACAAAAATTATATACCATTAAAAAATAAACTCTATAGCTAAGACTACTGCCAAGCATCAGAGAAAGGGTCAATTTGAAATGAATTTTCTTGAAACATTTTAGTAAAATGAAGGACAATGACGGTTGAAACTAAGCCTTCAGGGTTTGTAAAACATCCTTCCTTAGACATTTGATTTCCATAGCCTGTATTTGCCTAAATGTTGCCGATATTTACGTTTTAAATCGCCGCTTTGAGTTTTAAGGAAAACCCCAATTTGTTTTTCTTTAAATGCCTATAACTTTTTTGCCTTTTGACCTGGTAAGTAACTTACTTATAAGGATATAAACTTGCGTACCAAATTTGGTTGCCCTTACTTTGTTAATTTCGGAGATATAAATTTTTTTCGAAAGCAAAACAAAAATTTTCGGGAAAACCTAGGCAGATTTTCCTGACTAACGAACTTGTCCAAGCCAATTATTAAAGGAATTTATTCACAAAATTTAATCAAAATCGGCCTGTTATTTTTTGAGTTATCGGTGTGACACACACACACACACACACACACACACACACACACACACACACACACACACACACACACACACACACACACACACACACACAAATATATATATATATATATATATATATATATATATATATATATATATATATATATATATATATATATATATATATATATATATATATATATATATATATATATATATATAGTTACATCACCAGCTGAATCAGTTATCTAGAGACAGTGACCCTGTGACATATCCAGTGCACAGTTATCCTGTAGTTGCATTTCTCACGGGTTTGTTATAATTTGCATGTAAGCATAATTGTAAACGCTGCAGCAAGTAGAGCGACACATCAGTTCGTGTTTGAAGCTCTTGCTGTAACGTTCTATAGTTCATAGTAATAGTTTTATAACGTACTCAATCTAATTACTTGTATTTAAGGGAAATAAAGTTCTATTTTTTTATAAGCCCTTAACAGTAGTTACATTACTGGCGCTGCGAACAGGATATTGCAACGGCCCTTTTTGCAAATATTTCCAAAATTATTCAGCATTTTGGTCCGGTCTTCTTCAGAAGTTGATGCAATATAACGAACAAAACCTGGTATTTGGTACAACGTGTGGTATTAGCAAAGTCCATTGGCAGAAGTACAAGCAAAAGAATATGAACTTCCTGTAAGTACCCTTCCTTCTTTCATTATACTGCAATTGTATCTCTTTTTGTGTTCACAAAAATTAGTTTTTCGTAAACATTTTTATTATTATTACATTTACACAAGAATTTAAATAAATTTTCTATCGTATTTATGTCAGATCGAGATAGATCTCCCATACGCCTTAGTCAAATCGTTGAAGACGAAGAAATAACTAGTTTAACAGAATCCTTAATAACCCCTAATTTACAATTAAGTAATACTTCTAATTTATTCATCATGGCTCAGCAAAATCCTATTACCTTGATTTCTCAAGCCTCGATGATGATTCCAGAATATTCAGGTGGACAAAAACACCTTACTTACTTTATTAATCAATGTGATTTGTTTATAATTAATTATAGGAAAGATGAAAATACACCTGAAAACATACATACCAATCGTATGATACTAGAATTCATTAGGGCAAAAATAACGGGTGAAGCCCGGGATGTATTGCTCACTTTAGAAACCCTAACATGGGATAATATTAAACTAGCCCTCAAAGCACAATACTCAGATCCCAGATCAGAAAATTTATTACTAACAGATTTAACCACAAGCTACATGACAAAATCACAATCAATTCTTGATTTTCATAATATCATAAAAGAAAAATTGAAAAATTTGAATGAATATGTCGAATTACAGGATTTAGAAGTTTCCATTAAAATGTACAAAAAACAATACTTTAAAACTATAGCTATTACTGCCTTTAAAGCAGGAGCATTAGAACCTTACTTTAATCACCTTAGACTAGTTAATATAGATACCTTAGAAGCTGCTTTATTAGAATGTCATCGTATAGATAACGAAATTATGCAAGCAAACTTTATTAACACCCTGCGGAATAAAAATAGTTCTCATAATGATAACCAAAGGAAACCTCACAAAAATTTTACACCTAATAATAATTATAATTTTAAACCGCAAGCTAGTCCTCAGTTTATGAGCCCGCTACTAGGCCACCCTCAACAAACTGCTCGACCCGTACAACAAACGCACGTAGGTCAGCAATTTCCTAGTAGACCCATTTCAAATTTAAGACCTATCTACCAACCCCGAAATTACCCTACCAATTATCAGGTATTTGGTAGAAGGAATTACTATCAGCCGACACCTATGTCGACGACGTCGGCCCATAATACAAGTACAAATAATACTAAACCACCAATTCAAAGAAACAACAATTTTCTCACACCACGCTCTAGACCTCCAACTTGTGTAGAAGAGCTACATAATAATCATGTTCTCGAAGAACAGGGCCCTAGCGATTTTCCTGATGAAAATTCACAAATGAATTATTACGATCACGAAGAGGTTTTACCTCAAGAATACGGTGACGAACAAGTTCAGGATTTTCAAATGCTAGCCTCGGAAAATTAATTACTATTGACCTAAATAATATAAATTATCAACCAAAATTACCTTTTATCACTGTACCATCTTTAGGGCTGAAAATACTTCTGGATACGGGGGCCACAGATAGTATTATAAATTCAAAAATAGCTCATGAACTTTTTTCAGACCATTTCTTTAAAGAATATTTCGCAATGAAATCAGTCAATCAAATTACTAAAGGTGCCGATAATATAACATATCCTGTGCTACAGGAATACGGCATTAAGTTTCCATTCTCTTTTAGAGTAATGGAGTGGCATGATAGGTTCGATGCACTAATAGGCACGGCGCATATGCAACAATTAAAAACTCACATCAATTACGAAAATCATACTATAAAATTCGGTAAAATAGAAATACCATTTTTCCTAGAATTAAATCCCACTAATTTTAGACCATTTCGACAAATAGTTAAAGACCATATAAAAATACCAGTAAATATAGATAAAGGCTCGGTTATAATTCCACGAATGGATAGTGAGCTTTTACACATAGAAGAATGCATTGCTGACGCAAACAACGGAATCTGTATAGTTCCGTGTGAAATAAAAGATAACTCGGAATTAGCTACCGTTTACTTTACTGAACAAATATGTGTACCCCCTTTACAAAATTTTAATGAATTAGAGAAACCTTTTAATGAGTCACAAGATAAAATTTTAAGTCAACTGAGAGTGAACCATCTTAATTCGGAGGAAAAACAAAAATTATTTCAATTATGTCATAAATATAAAAGCATTTTTTATCACGAAGACTCTGACTTGACATTTACTAACGCTGTTAAACACGAAATAAGAACCAAAGACGAAGACCCTGTTTATGTAAAGTCTTATCGCTACCCATACCATCTAAAGACCGAAATACAAAATCAAATACGTAAATTACTAGATAACAAGATTATACGTCCGTCCATATCGCCATACTCGGCTCCCGTGTGGATTGTTTCCAAAAAGAAAGATTCCTCTGGCAAACAGAAATGGAGACTTGTAATTGATTATCGCAAACTAAACGAGAAGACAATAAATGATAAATATCCCCTACCACGCATTGAAGAAATTTTAGACAGCCTTGGCAAATGTACTTACTTTTCAACATTAGATTTAGCTCAAGGGTTTCACCAAATCGAAATGAGCAAAAATAGTATCGAAAAAACAGCTTTTTCGGTAAACAATGGGCACTATGAGTATGTTCGCATGCCTTTCGGTCTCCGGAATTCTCCTAGTACATTCCAACGCGCTATGGATAACGTCCTTAGCGAATTTCTCTATAAATCCTGCTATGTGTACATGGATGACATAGTAGTTTTCTCAAAATCACTACAGGAACACTTAATCCACTTAAAACAAATATTTAACAAATTATACGAGTGCAACCTAAAAGTACAGCTAGACAAGTCAGAATTTCTGCGCAAAGAAGTAGAGTTCCTGGGCCACCTAATCACTATAGACGGGATCAAACCGAATCCGAGTAAAATCTCTGCTATTCAAGACTATCCCTTACCCAAAACACAAAAAGAAATTAAGGCATTCTTGGGTCTTGTTGGGTATTACAGACGCTTCATAAAGAATTTCGCCAAAATAGTATTTCCCCTAACAAAATGTTTAAAGAAAGATAGTAAAATAGATATTAATAACCCGGAATATAAAGAAGCTTTCCAGACAGCAAAAGATCTAATTACAAACTCGCCAATCTTGACATATCCCGATTTTAATAAACCATTTCACCTCACAACAGATGCTAGTAACGTTGCTATCGGAGGATTTCTCTCTCAAAATGACAAACCCATCGCCTTTTATTCACGAACGTTAAATTCTGCTGAGAGAAATTACTCAACCATAGAAAAGGAATTACTTGCTATTGTAGAAAACACAAAGCACTTTAGGCCCTACCTATTTGGTAAGAAATTTTGTATAGAAACAGACCATAAACCGTTAGTTTGGTTATTTTCAATAAAAGAACCAAATTCTCGACTTGTAAAATGGCGGCTAAAGTTAGAAGAATTTGACTATGAAATTAAATATAAGAGAGGGAAGGATAACGTTGTAGCGGACGCCTTATCACGCATAGAAATAAATGCTGTTGAAAATGATGACGATCTAGTGTCACTTTTTAACAACTTAGACCCTTCAGAATTACGAATTTTAACAGACAACGACTTAGAAGAGCTAGGAATAAACGCCAACGCTACTAATAACGAACAACCTGACGAACAGACAAGCACACAGACTCAACATACGTCTGTACAAAATCCGATTTTTAGCATGCCAATATCAGAAAACCCTCTTAATTATTTTAAACAACAGATAATCTTTCACTACAGTAAAAATAAAGATACAAAAATCACAAAAGTATTTAGCAACACTTGTACAAGAACCTATATTCAAAAAAATCATGAACTGCAACAAATAACAGATTTTCTGAAAAAATATATCAACCCTGTTAACACGTACGGAGTAATATTCGTAGATCCAGAATTAGAACGTTATTTTAGAATAGTCACTTCAGGATTATTTGATAGTTCAGTAAAGATTATTAAATGCACAAAATATGTCGAAGACATTGCAAGCAAAAGAAAACAATTAGATATCATACAAGACTACCATAATATAAATCATAATGGTATAAATGAGACATACGCGCATCTTAAATCAAATTATTATTGGCCAAATATGAAAACATATATCAATGACTACATCAATAAGTGCGAAGCCTGCCTTCAGGCCAAGTACGAAAGACGACCCTATAAACCACCTTTTTCAGGACCCTTATTAGCAAGAAGACCCTTTGAAGTCATTCATGTAGACGTTTTCAGCTTTGATAACTGTAAATTCCTCACCTTTATTGACCTGTTCAGTAAATATGCTCAGGCCTATTATATCATTGATAAAACAGCCCTCACGATAGTAAACAAGCTGCGTCACTTCTTTACACACCATAATCACCCGAAGGTCCTTATCAGCGACGCCGGGACCGAATTTAACAGTTCAGTACTTAAAGAATACTGTTTAATATTTAATATCAAATTACACGTAACGACACCCCAAAATCCAAATTCAAATTCGCCCGTCGAAAGACTACACTCGACACTGATAGAGAAAATTCGAGTTTTAAAAATTAACAACCCTTCAGAAAGCCCTCAGTCACTAATGATTACGGCGGTCCTGATCTATAACCAATCAATTCATTCACTAACGGGATATTCACCTTTCAAACTTTTATATGGCCCTTTTGATGAGCTAGAACCTATCGACCCCAAACGTACAGTTTACGAAGACTACAACAATAAAAGATTGAAAGAAATCCTACCATTTTACGACACCTTGTACAATAAACAGAAGGATAAAGCAACAAAACTATTAGACAAAGCAAATAAAAATAGGGAACAAAATATTAACATATCTGCTGACACAGTAGCTGTTAGAATACCTAAAGTCAGAAAAGCGGACCCGCTATATAAATTACATTCCGGTCCCGTAAATATTCCACGAAACAAATTATTGTTACCCCATTCGTCAAAACAAACAACTCATCTAAAAAACGTAAAGCGTATTAAAAAGAAATTTCACTTGCAGGAGCCTCCTCCCGTGGCTGATGACCACCCTCCGTCTAGTTCAACCACTACGGATTCAGAACATTGAAACGAATGGGTACTTTAAAGACTACATAGGTACTGCAAAAATCATTAACCATTACCATCGTTTCTATTTTTATTTTAATTTAACACTCCTAGAAAATAATTATAATCAACTTTTAAGTAATGCAAAAATAGTGAATCAAAATTTTACACATAACGCAACCTGGCTTCACATTCAAATGTTAAATAATCAAATTGACGTTATAAAAGATGAACTCCAAAAGTTAACTCATTCTAGACAAAAACGAGGTTTGATAAATGGAGCAGGATCAGTCATAAAAATGATCACAGGTAACCTTGACCAAGAAGACTTGAAAGAGATAAATAAAAATTTAGATGCCCTTTATGCTAATCAGCAAGACATGATGACTCAGTTAGATAATTTAAATTCCTTTGCTAATTTAATGACACAACGGTTTGAACAAGAGCAAAACATAATCAATAAAAATCTCGATTATATTAGAAATTGTTTTGTAGAGTTATATTCTCGTGTAGAACAAAGATCTTTAATCGAGTTTCAAATATCCTTAGGCAATAAACTGTTAGAATCCACTAAAATATTACAACGCACTATTTCCCTTAGCTTTAATGGAATTACTAATATTGAAATTTTTACTTCAGAAGACTTAATGCACATTAAGCAACATTTAAAATTAATCTATAATAATAACGAACTAATTAATTTTGATTCTAATCATATCTTTAAAATCATAGAATTTACAAAATTTAATGTTTTGTCTGTCAGAGATACTATTGTGTGTTTTCTCCAAATCCCAATCTTACACCCGATACCCGGATCTTACTTTCGAATTATACCTGTCCCACAAAATAATAAGGTCCTCATTCCACCCAGTTCATATTACTTAGAAACCCAACAAAGAAACTTATGGACAGCAGAACATTGCCCAGCAATCGAAGAAGCCGTTATTTGCTCTGACCAACCTCACAAAGAAAAATGTAATTTGGAAGACACTTCAACATGTCTCTTCGCCGTAGTCAATAACTGCTACACTATGTCGACTCAGATTAATAATGGGAACATACTGTTAATCACGAACCAGAAAACCACAATCTCAGAAGAATGTCAGTCAAATTTAGATAGACAGATATCCAGTCAAAATTCAC
Organism: Tillus elongatus; assembly: GCA_964006375.1. Lineage (NCBI taxonomy): Eukaryota > Metazoa > Arthropoda > Insecta > Coleoptera > Cleridae > Tillus > Tillus elongatus. The sequence continues at coordinate 99,583,646 of OZ023269.1, read as the reverse complement.
TCATAGGTGCCAAAACTAACTGCAAAATTGTAATCAATAATGAAAATTATGAAGACATCACCACAAACATTACATGGAATCAATACACAGTGGCAGAACTAAAAATAGAACCCCAAAACGAAATAGAGTTCCACCCAATGCACCTGAAAAAGACGGAGAAATTAAGAAACCAATTGGAAAAGATCAATCAACACCACGTCTTTCATCCGATGGTCCATACATCTCATTTCGGGGTGACCACAATTCTCGTCATAATCCTTATAGTAGCAGCAGGCATCATCTTCAGAAGGAAATCAAGGAAATCCTCAAATGTGTGCACATCCAAAAAGATCAACACTATTCCAGAGAACGAGGACGTTCTTTATTCTAAGGATGGAGGAGTTACATCACCAGCTGAATCAGTTATCTAGAGACAGTGACCCTGTGACATATCCAGTGCACAGTTATCCTGTAGTTGCATTTCTCACGGGTTTGTTATAATTTGCATGTAAGCATAATTGTAAACGCTGCAGCAAGTAGAGCGACACATCAGTTCGTGTTTGAAGCTCTTGCTGTAACGTTCTATAGTTCATAGTAATAGTTTTATAACGTACTCAATCTAATTACTTGTATTTAAGGGAAATAAAGTTCTATTTTTTTATAAGCCCTTAACAGTAGTTACATTACTATATATAAACATATAAAAATTGAAACTGACCCCGGATATGTGTTCTGGGGGGCCTAATTAGCACTCATTTGAAGACATTTTTTCAAAATTCAAAAGTCGGGATCTTCTCATTGGTGAATTTTTTTTAAGAAAATTCACTAAAAGTGTACACCTGTTAAACTTTCTTGTCCACCTTGCTATCATTTCTCATCACAGACAAATGATTAGTGTAGAAAATTGTATTGCAACTGTTCGATTCTTACTGCGTTTTCGGATTTTTTTGAGACTCAGTATAGAACCTACTTTTATTTATATAATTGTTTTTATGGTTATTATTGTTGATATTTTTTAATGTTAAATATTGACATATTACATAAGCATTTTAGAGGCGTGATCTCCCATTTTTATTTTATTTATATTTTAGAGAATTTTTTGATCAAAACAACATAACGTAGCAAACGATTTTTATTGATAATTACAGAGAAGAAAACAAACCCTTGTGAAACCAGAAAAATATACCTCTATATCTGTATTTAGTATGAAACGGTTTTACCAAGTACGGGCCACAGCAATTATCGACCTATGTATTTCAAAAATTACAAATTTATGCCAGTGTTAAGTTAATCTACTTTTAGAATCGCTACAATCAGAGATTTTAATTAACTCACTGAAACTTTAGTAGTAACGTAAAAACCACATATGTGCATGTAAAACTTCATTCACATCCGCGACAAATTATTCAGGAGATCTTTAATAATTTACATATGCACATTTAGGTCCAAATCGAGATAATTTCATGCACTTCATTTTAGTTCTATGCTTAGTAGAGTCCATGTGTAAATTTAGTTAGAGAAGTCACCACAGCAAATGAATTCGTGAAAATTCTTCTAGTTTGCCAGTGAGTTTATATCATATTTATGCAACATATGAAAAAAGATACAAAAATTTGCTAAAAACATACAGAGATAAATTGTTTATAAAGTTCTTTCACTAATATTAACGTATTCTCAAAAGGTCTAACTGTGTTATGGAAATTTCTCAGGAAATATATGTTTTTATAATATATCTCCCACAGCACAGCTTGAAGCGATCGTTAATGACGTTTTGTCACTCTGACTTCTGCTCAACAACATTTTGCTCATACATAAATGTTAAAGGCAAACATTTAGAACCGCGTCTAAAAAAATCATTTATTCATTTTTATTAAATTTCATGTTAAGGAAACTTTGCTGACGTTTATACAAAGCTAACATTATCAGGGCATCTTGAACAAAATGCTTTTGTAATCTTTTATTTCTAATGTTATTTTTTACAATTTATATTATTTTTTATTATCTTATTCCCTTTTTAGCCGAATTGAATAATTATGCCAGCGTTTCTCAAGCTTTTAGTATCTGCGACCCAATTTTCAATCACAATTCTATTCGAGTGGAAAATTTGCGTCGGAATATGCACCGATGGTGTTGTACAATGTCTGGAAAATTCCAAAGTATACAAGCACTTGTGAAACAAAAATCTCCACAGTGTATCTGTACAAGGTTCTGGCTTCCAAAGAAATGAATCCTGGTCTGAATATTGTGCTAACGGCGGTAGTAGCCGTAAACAACTATACAAAATTGGGACCCCTCAAAACAAGAACCTTTTCTTGACTCTGTAAGGACATGGGTGCAGTACATTCAGCGTTACTATTTTATTGCGAGGCAAGATGTTATCACGTGGGACATTTTTGCAACGTGTTTATGAATTGAGAGATAAAATTGCCGTTTTTTCTAGAAGAGGAAAACCGACCGGAAACCGAAAAGTTTCGACATGATTTATATGTAATGAAATTGAGCTACTTGGTCGGCATATTCGAGAAATTGAATAGGTACCTTGAATCTTCAGAAAGCAAACACACATTTGTTAGATACGAGTGATAAAGTCAATGCATTTTGTCGAAAACTGGAATAATGGATCAACAATGAAAAGCAGAAAAACCAAGAAGTGTTTGCAGATGTGAATAAATGTGTTAAAACTTACAAGGCTGAAGAACAACATGTGGAATTTATTTTTGTAACAATTTAAAATCATTAAGCCATGCTGACAAGGATCTGAAAAAGTATTTTCTTGCTGACTTCAATTTGATAGCGGGTTGGGGGATCCATTTCAAAGTACTCCTGAAGGTCTCTCAACTACCGAAGAAGAAATCTTTATAGACTTCACGGAAAGTGGTGAAATCAAAAAACAATTTAGTAATAAATCACTTTCTGAATTTTGTGCAGCATTGAATGATGAATTTTTTGCACTAAAAAACAATAGCATTTCGTGTACTGTTGCCATTTTCAACATCCTACATTTATAAACCGGATTTTCTGCGGTAAATGCTTTGAAGACAAAATATAGATTTCAGATAAATATAGAAAAAAAGCTTAGAGTGTCAATTGCTATTATTAAACCTTCTTTCGAAAAACGCTGCTCTACAAGACAATCCCAAGGGAGTCACTAATATTTATTAATCTCTTTTTTAATTTAGTGTTGATAAGTTAATTATTAAATTTATTGTGCAGTACTAATACAATTTATATAAGTGTATTCTATTGCTTTTCTTTCAGTCAATTAAATAATTTTTTTAAGAATATCTTTTTCCTCATTTATTCTTAATATGCTCGCGGCCCCCATTTTTAGTTTATATATTTAGTCTTATCCCGCCTGCCAAGAGGGGCGCGCACCACAGTTTGAGAATCGCTGAATTACTCTATATAAATAAAAAATTAATGCTGTTCGTTGGTAAGTGCATTACTTGAAAACCGCTAGATGGATTTGGATAATATTATTTTCAAAATGTTTATAATGGTATGAATATTGTTTTCAGGGAAATAAACATTGTAAAAGTTGTCCACCGATTTGGAAATTTTAAGTCGGGGTACTGCCGGAAATTGCTTAGGTAATGTGCTGGTGCTTCATCCTGATAGAATCATATAACGCTCGCTGGAAAAGTGGGTTTGCTCAATCAGGATATAAATTTGTCAAAGTTAGCACGACATTATTGTGAAACAGTTGTCAATTATTATCTCCATTCAAATTTCCGTCAATGAAAAAAGGAATAATGACATGGTTTCCAAATATTGCTGCCCAAATATTAACCTTTTCAGGGTATGTGGCAGCATACATATAGAGTAACCAAAATAGAATTAATTTATATATACTACAGGAAAAAAATATTACTCCTTAACACTACTATGACAGGTAAAAATACACCTGAACTAATTAAACAAATTAAAGATATAGTCGGTGAGAGCACTTCCCTGCAAACCCAAGAGTTGAAGAGAGAGATTAAAGAGATTAAGGAGGACTTAATTTCGACGTTAAATGAAACAAAATGTGTCATGGAAAAGTTGAGGAAGAGAGTTGAAGAACTAGAAACAAAGCAGCAGTTTCTTGAGAGGAAGCTGAAAACTAATAATATAGTTATATTTGGATTGTCCATCAATAATAGTAACTTAGCAAACGAAACGGTGGAAACACTTAACCAATACCTAAAAATTAATCTAAGTCAGCAAGACATCAACAGAGTAGCTGTGTTGAGTCAGGGAACAAATCAGCCGATACTGGTAGAGTTTGTTTCTAATCAAACTAAACAGATTGTTCTAAGAAGAGCTCCTGGCCTTGCGGGCACTAAAATCCACATTTCGCATGACCTTACATATGAGGAGAGACAAGTAAATAGAGTACTGCTACCACACTTGAAGCAGGCAAAGAAGCAAAATCATAAAGCCTTCTTGAGAGGTGGAAAACTAATTGTCAACGGCGAGTTTTATACTCATCAGCAGTTGGAGACCGCCGGTACGTCCATATACGACAAAAAATCCATTAGTGCGCCATTCACACCCTCAACGTATAAAATCCCAGAGGAAACTTTTGAAGTAGAAAAATCGCACCCACCTAGTCAACGTTGGAAGGATCAAATTGAAAGGGGTGCTATAATAAAATCCACCGGTGGACATCAGGTTGTCAAACCACATACACGGCAACGAGATAAAAGAATACAGAGTCAATCAACTCCGGAGCAACGTAGTATAGGGGCCAGGAAATAGTCTCATCCAGGTTTTTTTTTCCTTTTTTATTTATTTATTTTCTCTTACATATTGATGTCGCTACATTGCTGCATAAATTAATATAATAGTAAATACTTTTGATTGTGTATAACAGGTGACCAAATAAGGTGTACGTTTTTAGTGCGTGCAGTATAGTGGATGTTCACTAGGGTTTTTCATGAGTACGTATCTGTGAAATCGACGCTTATCTACACATAAATGTTTCGAATTTTAAAATAAGTAAACACTAGTCTTGTAAAATTTAAGCCTATTATTATCTCGGCTACTTAATCAATATTAAATTATCAAAGTTCACTAAAAGTAGAATAATTGGCGAGTTTTCGTATTTTAAACATTATATTCTGAATTAGTATATAGGTATCTTTTTATTCTTTTAGATTTTATTAGCGTTTGTTTTTTGACGTTTTTGATGAGGGAAAGAGAGAGAGGAAAAATATATTTTTTCTCTTGGCAGCTATATACTGAATCCATACTTGCGTGATGATAATAGTCTAGTGTATGATACGGCGTTGATTAACTTGTCAACATGTTGTAATATATTTCAGAATGTAACTCAGAATGATTTTGCAGTGTTTCACAGTAACATAAGAAGCATTGCCAAAAACTTCAATGAACTTTGTCTTTTATTAGGGAATATGCAGCGTAGATTTGACTGTATTGTATGTACGGAGACCTGGACAGTTCATGACCAGAATTTTTTTAATATGAATGGCTATAAAATGATATATAACGGCGGTAACATTAACCGGAGTGATGGTGTTGTGGTCTATGTTGGGGATATTCATGATTTTTCCTTTGATATCGTGGATAGGAGTGGGTTTAGGTTTTTGAAGATTACACTACCTAAAGGCAGTAGAAGTATTATTATTAAGGCAGTTTACAGACCGTGCTCAAGCTGTGCGGAAGTCTTAATATGGTTTTTTGTGAGTATCTGAGGGAGCATTGTAGCGATGGTAATTATCATATGATAGTAGATGACGTTAATATTGATATAATGTCTAACACGAGGATCGCTCCGGAATACCTTAACAATGCTTATGAATTTGGGTTCACTTCATTAATTAATCCATACACTAGGGTTACGAACGGGTCAAACAGTTGTTTGGATCATATGTTACTCAAATCACCGCGTGAGGTTAAATTTGAAGCTTATGTTCTGGAGTGTCCCATAACGGACCATTACCCTACTGTTGCCTACCTAATAACTTGCGAAGAGGTCAAAACTGCTGTGTGTACTAAGTTCTAGAGGGTGAGATTGAATAAGAGGAAACTAGTGCAACTGGCAACAGAGGAAGTATGAGAGCAGGTTTATGCGGTTCCAGATGTCGAGGATGCGACGGGTATTTTTGTACGGAAACTAAAGCAGATGGTGTATAATGCAAGTTACAGGAGTGAATGTGTGGTGAAACAGGGAAGAAAGCCTTGGATTACGCCTGCATTACTTCGCTCTATCTCTGAAAAAGAATGGCTTTATAAAGAGTTAAAGAGGAGGCCGAATGATAATAGTATTGGGGAAACTTACAAGAGGTATAGGAACAAGCTAACAGAGCTTATAAGGCAGGCTAAACAAAATTATTTTTTGAAAAACACCCAAAGTGATAAGAGATAAGTACTTTTTGGAAGACTGTGAAAGGCCTATCCGGTGATCAGCTTGCAATAAATGATGTGCAAAAAATATGCGTTGAAGGCAAGGAAATAACACATCCAAAAAATATTGCAGAAGGCTTCAATAAATATTTGGTAGAGGTTGGTAGTACATTGGCTAGTTCTATACCAAGGGTGCAACGATCGGTTTTTCAGAGGAGAATATTGAACAGTTCATTTTTCTTTACGCCGACAGATGGTTATGAAATCAGAAGGATTATTTTCTCCTTGAAATCGAACAAAGCACCTGGTACATGGAAATGATGGTATTACATCCAAAGTCCTAAAACTAATTGCTGACTTGATTCTTGAACCATTGGTTTTCATTACAAATGGCATATTTGAGACTGGGGTGTTTTCCTCTGTTTTTTAAGCTGGCAATAATCAAATCCCTTTGTAAATCGGGCAGGAAAACTGATATTGCAAATTATCGCCCAATATACCTAATTTCCAACTTGGCAAAAATCATAGAAAAACTAATAAAGCAGAGAATGGTTAGTTATCTGGATAAGCATCAAGTCATCTCAATGAGGCAGTACGGGTTTCGAGCACGGGTGTCAACTGAGGATGGCATAGAAAATCTGATGACAGAGATTTATAGAACACTTGACACCGATAAATACCCCCCTTGCGTATTTCTGGATGTCAAAAAAGCCTTTAATACTGTAAACTATCAACAACTGCTGACAACACTGGAAGAACTGGGTTTCAGGGGGATTGCCTTGGATTTGTTTCGGAGTTATCTGCGGGGAAGAAAGCAAATAACAAGAATTAAAGCTTGTGAAAGTAGCCAACGTACTGTAATATGTGGTGTACCTCAGGGGACAGTGCATGGTCCCATTCTTTTCAATATATATATATATATATATATATATATATATATATATATATATATATATATATATATATATATATATATATATATATACACATATAAACAGTCTGTTGGAAATTCCACTTAAAGGTAAAGTATCCAGCTTTGCGGACGACACGGTGATATTCTACTCAGGAGATTCTTGGGATAGTGTCAGGCATGAAGCTGAGCAAGAACTCAATGTGATAAGGACATGGTATGATGAGAAACAACTCACAATGAATTTAAAGAAAACATGCTTTATTGCGTTTTCCTGCAGTGAGGTCAGAAAACCCCAGTTCAACTCTTTAAGATTTAACTTACGGGGCAATTGTTATGAAATAGGATCTGTAGAGACAACTAAATACCTCGGAGTTATCATTGACTCTCATTTAAAATGGGAGTCGCACATAATGAGTGTTGTTGGTAGACTTCGGTATCTGTCGGCGCGTTTAAAGAAGTTGAGTCAGGTGTTGGGATTTGTTTGTTTAAAAATGATTTATCAGGCTCTGGCAGAGTCCCTCATTATATTACATCACTCAGTTCAATAGAAGTTTTTTTTTGTGTATCTACCATACATGTCCAAGTTCGCGGAATTTGTTTTCAATTTTACTAATTGTTCCTTGGGATGAGTAAATATGTCAATTATTTGAAAGTGTTTAAAATGCATGAAACCTTTGACAAATTTTATTAGCACATATCATTGGAAAATCAATAATTGTAAAATGTCAGTAACAGAAATTGGTTCGTCAACATCTGGATCAAGCTGAGATAAATTGCGTCTATTGCAGGTACAAGCAATAACTTTTCTGTAAGATGCTCCGTATAATTATAGAAGACGCTAAAGAAATAAAAATAGATAAATAAGTAAATGAATAAAAATATAGGAGGCAAATCGGAATATATTTCTTGAAATAGGCTAGTAACTTAGATCCACGCGTTCTAAAAAAAAACTAAGATTGCCAACTATAGAGAATGTTTTTTATGTCTCCTTTTCAATTGATACCGACCAAAAAGGGCCTTTTTCATTATCGATAATGAAACGTTATTAGTTATCAATTTGTGTGTTGTAGCAAAGTTCGTCAACCAGATGAATTTATTTTTTTTTCACTGTTAATTTTTGCAAAAAATTTCAAAACCATAGCGTTTTTAAATAGAGAATGAAGAGATCTTTCAAATAAGGTATCACAAGCCTCTACTTTCTATTTAAAAATTTGGAAGTTGCAACTGTCACTAGAAGGGAGTGAATGTAGGGGTGAAGTTTTCACGTTGCAAAATGTCATTTCCTAATCTAATAATCTAAATTGACGTGTTTCGGGATCTTTTATAAATCTGAATATTAATTGAGAAATATAGTAATAATAAGAAGTGTATGAATCTCGCTCCGCCGCCTATTGGTAGTCGCCCGATAGATTACTTTACAAAACAAATACCGGCATAAGCATGTCGATAGAGAATAAAAGAATGCAAATATTTCCGCCAAACGAAATATGTTAATTTTTGGTGCCGTTAAACCTCTGTAAATTGTTAGTGACCGACTACCTACAAAAAAATATAAATATAGTTGTGGATATAAGATATTTAGAATTATTTATGCTCTGATGACGCTAAGTTGGTTAGTGAAATGATTGCCAGGTTTTTCAAAATGTGTTGTGGTGATTTGGGTTATCCAAGTCTGCTTATAATTGCGATAATAAATTTATTTTATTTGTATTTATTTAACCAAGACCGGAGAAAGCGTACCAGAAACATTTAACAACAGCATTTCAAAAATACTAATTTGGGAAAGAAAAAAGTGGTAGACCTTAAAGCTTTTGGAAAGTTCACCCAAAGTGATGAAGTGTAGAAGCTAAAAGAAACTTATCGACTGAGGCTTTTGGCTGTGACCACATTACATATTTAATTACTTCCAATATTACGTCAATGAATTTTGTGTGGAACATAATATATATAAAATGAAATACCACTTATTGTCATCATTTATCAGCGTTGCCAAACAAACTATTAATGGTTATGCGGACATAACGAGAACAAAACTGTAGTTGCTTGTTGACTTACAGCCATGGGGAAAATTATGTATTCAGGTAATTTTATGCATTCCGATAAACAATAGTATTAGACAACGATAATGAACAACCAGTTATTATTTCACACACATACGATTATACACAAACAATAAATACAATGCAGCAGAACTGTTTGTCAAGTTAGTTACGAAATTTAAAATATCACACAAAGTTTGACCACAGAACGTATTGATTTGTACCTTGTTGGTCAATTTTCTTAGAAAAAATTCACTAGTGGGGAGTCCCGACTTTTTAGATAAGCGCGACTAGGACCCTTAGAACCTATATTCGGGGTCAGTTTGAATTTTTATATGTTTATATATATATATATATATATATATATATATATATATATATATATATATATATATATATATATATATATATATATATATATATATATATATATATATATATATGTATCACACGGATAATTAAAAAATTAATGGGCCGATTTTGACAAAATTTGGCACGTGCCCTCGTTTTAAAAATGGCCTAGAAAAGTTGGTTAGCCAGGAAAATCAAGCCAAGTTTTCCGGGAAAATTTTGGGTTTCTTTCTGAATTTTTTTTATCCCAAAAATAAATAAGCTATGGTAATCAAACCTAGTGCACAAGTTTATAACGTTAAAAGGACATTATATACCAAAATCTATATTTCTATATTACAGGAAAAAAATGATATAGAAGTATTTGGTGCCAGATCATTTCTATGAAAATTCACTACAAAACGCACTTGCTGCGTCCATACTTTTTTCTTTCGATCTATTCCCGCTACTATGTCCAATTGCGGACACCAGGGAGACGTTTTACTCTATCACCAAGGAATTTTTTCGCATCGCTTTCTTGCTGTAAAAAGGCTGGAGATCTTTACAATTCCCAAAATCGCATGCTAGATAGGACGTAACATCAGAAGGGCGGAAGGTGCAGACGTTCAACTTGCCTAAACACAATGCCACAACCTCACTTGGTATTGATTTTACAGTAGGTTCTGCAGCTACTGTAAACCGAATGCAAGATCTTTGGTTTCAGAAGCCCACGTTCTAGACATTGGACCAATGAGGCTGTTAACCATTAAAAATCGATTTTAAAGTGAAAAGCAATGGCGATAAAACCTAAGATAGAGAGTCTGAAATAAGGGTCTGTATATGAGTTAATATGCGCAGGAGGCGTATATATATTCGGCTTGGTGCAAGAAGGGAAGTGTCACTTTTTGCAAAAATTGTTAAGTGTGTTTGTACTTATGCAATAACGGCCAATGCCTCCGGCGCATATTGTCTCATATACAGATAAAAAATTAAATGAGCAAGTCTAGTACCCAAATATTTAGTTATGCAAGAACGGTCAAAGTATTCTTCCCTAAACACTTTTGTGCGCAAGAAAGGATTTACCGGATATTGGTCAAACACCTCAAAATGTTTCCTTCTTATAAAAGTCATTATCAAGATCACATTCAGGAAGAAATTCTCTATCACCAGATTTATACATTTCCAAGAAGTACAGATTATGCGTAGGCTCTTCCAAAAAGACACACTATTTGTTAGATGTGTGTTACTATACAGAAAGACATTTGTCGGGGAGTTCATTTTGGCTTTCCATAAACCTCGTCTGGACACAATGATTTCAACAGAAAAAAGAAAAAGATATGTATCTGAGATTAGCCCAGTCTTCATATGCAGAAAAAAAGGGACAACAGTAAGCTAAACAACACAGTTACGGCTTCGATTGATTTCCAAAAATGTCTGACCACGCCTTTACTGTTAAGTGGCATTGCATTTTATACGCGACAGCTTTGGACATACAACTTGACTGTATATCAGACAGGAGGTCCGAGGCAACTACTGGGGGAGAAAGAGCTTGTTTTCTTTCCCCAATGTTTTGCAGGTGCATTGATCCCACCCTAGCTTTGCTTATTAGCGTTGGACGAAGAATATGTTGAAGATGTGGACTGTATGCGGACTGTATTTATAACTCTAGGTGCACTGGATTCCCGAAGATTTCAATAAAACACTTTTTTATATTTATATATGTTGTATTGTTACTATATACACTTTGAACTTAACATCTATTTACAATTTACGGTTTTACACTTGATTTAAGGGGTTATTCAGGAGATTTCACAATCTTACAATCTTAATAGCTACTTGCTATGGCATTTAACTGCGCGTATACTTTCTAATTTCGAAGAAAACAGTGACTTTTCACTGTAATACTGTACGAACGGAATTTCTGTAGGAAGATTGGAGCTTGAACTGAAGTGGCGTAATCACACTAGCAATGTTTAGGTAGAAAATCGGGATCTTAGAAGTCCCAAAAAGCGATGAAGATGAGATTCGTTGTAGAACGGCACTGTAGAATTGAACTGGCTTAAACACACGAGCAAAGTTTAAGTGGAAGATTTGGAACTCAAGGTTCCAAGTAGCGAAGAAGGAGCGAAGAAGATGAGATCTGGGGTAGAACTGACTTGTACCTAGCGAGAGGCTTGCTTTTATCGAGCTTTCGCGCACGCTAGGTGACGTAGTTGACATAACGTAATGTCAGTAATACAGAATGGCCAACTAGGTAGAAGCATTATTCCTAGTGAAGAAAATCTAATGGGTGGATCTTAAGAATACTTCAAAGACAGCTAAAGTTATTTACAATAAAGGACCTAACGGTATATAAGTATTCTTTGTATGGCATTATTCACTCGTAAACTTAATGCGATACAGACGGCCAGAAGATAAAGATTACCATCAAATTGGAAAAGATTGTGCAATCCAAAGATAAATAATTCCAGGTAGAAACTTGAAGGATAGTGCACCCGAATGAAAGTAAAGAGACAGGGCGTACCAATTATGTTTCTCCAACAACTACCACTGTTTTGTTATGGTAGAATGAAACTTTAAACGCCCGAGGGACACCAAAAATAAGATCTTGCATATTTCACTATCTAACTAATTTGACAAAAAAAAAATAAAGGCAGTAAATTTATATAGTGATACATGTCCTGGTCAAAATCGCAACATTTATATGACGAATGTTATTTTACGCTGTTTTTCTTGTTGAGAAGACAAGGGCATAACCTTATAGTAAACTATAAATTCTTAGAGCATATCCACCACTGAAGCTGACACCGTGCATGGATATCATGCATGGAGAAAACTAAAAAAAGGAGGACGGCCAAAATATATCTACCACATGACTGGAACAATCTTATCTGAACTGTTCCTCTTAAAACACCACTAATTGTTGAAGACATCGCACAAGAGAATTCTCTGAATTTCAAATCCCTGATAAATAAGCACTCAGCTATTATTGAAGATAGAGACAAACGGTTTTTGCAATACTGTGCTCGATTTTTATGAAACGAGAAAAATGGCAGTGACAGAAAAGTCGCCACCTTCTTAGTTTCGTAGATACGGGGCGCTTTTAAAAAGTTTGCAATTTGGTACCACACTTGTATTTTCAACAAGGTATTGAAAAGATGAAACCGGATTCTGGTAGAACTTTTGCCGTAGTGGTATCTTTAGATATTTTCAAAAAAATAAAATTTTCGAGAAAAATGTTAGTTTTGTTTTTTTAAATGGGACATCCTACATATTGTTAGCTATTTTGATAGTCCTAATTAAGGCGATTCCAACGATATGCAGTTTGAGATATTTATCTTTTTAATTTTAGAGAAATATGTCAAAGTTTTGTTTTCTAAACGGGACACCTATATATTTTAATAACTATAATTAAGACGTTTCCAATGATATGAGGTTTGAAATATTTATCTTTACTACTTTCGGAAAAATTAATTAGAAACTGTTATTTTCCATAACGTGCAATGTTACAAAGAAACAAACGAACTGATAATGCAATACACCATCGCTCCTTATGGAAATAAACGGGTTACTTATTGTTTTAAACCGCACACGTCGTGTATTTTTACCTATTTTAATATCCATTTCCTTGGGCTTTTCTAAATTAGTTAATTTTGAATAAGGACGTTTTTATAATAGTATGCCTTGAGGCACCATGGAAGCAAGGAAAAAGTTATTAGCAGTTGCCAGAACTTCGATAAAGAAATTTCGATAGTTCTTACGCACATCGTTATTGTGTGTAATGACCGAAAATCAAATATTTGAAAATGTTGAATACTCTGATATGCTTGTATGTTTTATCGAGTGCCACTAAATTACCAATTAGGCATTACAACTTCATTTTAACAGGTGTTGAGTATTTTTAATTTTATTTGCATTTGCATTTTCTCTATTAAGTCAATTATTTGTTGTCTCAGGTATTCGGAGAGGAATAACTAAAGTAATATGCCAAAGGCTTAAATGAAATTTAACAAACTTCGGCTCTTTTAAGAAACCTAAGCCGAAAGCATATAATAGAGAGGATCGTGAGGTGAGCGTAATTATCATGGTGAGTAGTGTAGCTGTTGCACCTTAAACGTCTTACAGAAGAATTGGGTCCCAATGTGGCGTCAGGAGATCACGCGTTTCTTCAATTTTAAAAGGTCACAAATTTGAACCATATAAGTTTAGAGTAGTGCACAATTTACATCCTGGAGATGCTGAAAGACGTGTTAATTTCTGTCAGTGGTATCTGAGATAAGTTGATCAGGGCCCAAATATTGCAAGTAAAGTCATCTGGTCAAATGAAACATATATAAGTAGTGCTGTATTATTCCTTCGAAATAATACAAGACATTGGGCAAGTTTAAACGAACGTGCCACTGTTTCCCCTGTGCAACAAGAGAGATCTGGTGTTAGTTTAGCCTGCTTCATATTGGGAACTTACACTAAATATCACATTTATCAGGCTGATCTTAACTCAGACCGGTGTCTAAATATACTACAAAATATACTACCGGATTTATTAGAAGATGTCCTTGTAGCCCAGCGGAACCAGATCTTCTTTCAACAGGATGGTGCTCTGGCACATAATTCCGAAATAGTGAGGCGTTACTTAGATGACCACTTTCCCAAACGCGGCATTATGATGCACGTACGTTGCATATACGTTGGCCTGCTAGGTCGGCCGACCTATCCGCGTTGGACTTCTTTTTGTGGGGACAATTAAAAAAATCAATTTATCGTACTCGGTATAACACAGCTGCAGATATGGTTAATACTACGCACCAGGTATTTGCAGAATTATAAAGACGCCAAATAGTAATCGTAAATGCATTAGACAGAATTAGGATAATATGTCATGAATGTATGACCGAAAATGGCAATCAGTTTAAACACCTTCTTTAGTATTTGTATATGGTGATCGCTGTTTACACTTCAACAATAAAGGTAGTATTTTTTGAAATGGTGAATCCGTATTTTTCGTTTTTGAATTAGGCTTTCTTGGTTTTAGAATATTACATCAAAACTACATTTTTTAAAGCCTAATAAAAGTCAATTCAAAATACATATGGTAAATGCACTACGGTGCTTGATTTACACTAATAACTATAAAGGCCCGTTTCTTTCCATAAGGAGCAATGTTGTATTGCATTATCTGTTAGTTTGTCTCTTTGTAACATTGCACGTAATGAAAAATAACAGTTTCTAATTAATTTTTCGGAAACTAGTAAAGATACATATGTCAGACATCATATTGTTGAAATCGCCCTAATTAGCTATTAAAATGGCTAACAATATATAGGTTTCCCGTTTAAAAAGTCAACACTTTGACATTTTCCTCGAAAATTAAAAAGATAAATATGTCGAGCCACATATCGTTGGAATCGCCTTAATTAAAGCTATTAAAATAGCTAACAATATATAGGGTGTCCCATTAAAAAAACTGAAATTTTTCTCGTAAATTATTTTTTTTTGAAAATATCTAAAGATACCACTTCATTTTACGGCAAAAGTTCTACCAAAATCGATACCTGGTTGAATAAAGAAAATACAAGTAGGGTCTCAAATTGAAAACTTTTCAAAAGCGCCCTGTATCTACGAAACTAAGAAGGCTGGGACTTTTATGTCACTGCCATTTTTCGTTTCATAAAAATCTAGCACATTGTTGCGAAAACTATTTGTTTATATCTTTAATATTAACTGAATACTCCACATTTACAATGAAAATAAGACAGCCTGTACATGCAAAAAGAAATACTTTCGGTGAAAAAATCTCTTGGTTAAAGTAAAATAAGACTAGATACATTTTCGCAACAATTAGAACCGTAGACCGGTTTCACTCTCATTAGAGCTCTTCACTACGGCATACTAATTGTAGCAAAAATGCACCAAAAGTAATACGGCTATCGTATAGCCAGCCTTAAAATACTCAGTGCGTGGTGGACGTGCCGCCACCTAGTTGCGGAACCAAGTAGTATGTTGTCACGCCAGCTCCAAATACCTAACACAAAGTGTTAAAAAAATAAAGACTGGATACAACTACCTAACAATTTAGAAAATTGTCAGCCCTGGCCCATTTCTACCCCAATATAGGTCCCCAATATTTGTCCCTATATTGGGGTAGAAATGGACCAGGGCTGACAATTTTCTAAATTGTTAGTTAGTTGTATCCAGTCTCTATTTTTTTAACACTTAGTTGCGGAACCAAGTAGTATGTTGTCACGCCAGCTCCAAATAACACAAAGTGTTAAAAAAATAGAGACTGGATACAACTAACTAACAATTTAGAAAATTGTCAGCCCTGCCCCATTTCTACCCCAATTTAGGGACAAATATTGGGGACCTATATTGGGGTAGAAATGGGCCAGGGCTGACAATTTTCTAAATTGTTAGTTAACGGCACGTCCACCACTCACTGAGTAAAATAGATGAAATACGAACCGGAATGTTTTGGACAGGTTTTATATAAAGAAGCTTTTGACGAAAAAGACTTTTTTTTATTTATTTAATATTATTGGCTGCGGCATCTCAGGCCATTAGCACATTCATTTCCCATCATTCAATATTTTTATAAATTTTCCAGACAAAGTCAACTTGGCTCGCCTAGGAATCGAACCCGGGACCTCTCGCTTAGCAGGATGGCGTCAGAAAAAGACTTTAAAGTAATATATTTCAACAAGAAACCTCAAAAGAACACTTTCTCGAAAAAGGTTGCGCTTATTAACCAAAGCCACTGCCATTATCTACTGAAAAACTGGAAGACCTAAAATCCATTATGCCTTTCATTGATAAAGAAAGCCGAATATATTACAGTTTTTGGAGCGCTAATTTTAGATAAGAGAAAAGGACCAGCTTCCAGAGCAGACGTCGGAAGATTTTGAAGAGTTCTTTGAAAACTGAAGATATTAGTTTGCGTTACCGTATTATTAACAAATATTCTACCTTATAAAAAATATAAATTAATTTTTTGTTACTCGACGATTACAGCTATAATTATAAAAAATGTTTTTTTCTTTGTTTCCCTTAATACATTGAATCTTTTCAGCGCTGTTGATCTTATGACATTATAAAATATTTAATCAAAAACTAGAATGTTTTACTTTTTCCCGGTTCCAAAAAGGCTAATGTCTTAACTTTTTTTGCTTGCTGAAGGGCCAGTGTCACTGTTTTTTTTATTAAATAATATTCCTGCCAAAAAAGTTCTGCACATGTTAACTGAGGCAATCTGTAAGTCATTTGCAAAATTTTAGATAATTAATTTGAATAGCGTAAAAATGGCATACATTGTTATTTTACCGAATCGGTTTTGTGTCTTTCCTGAAAAATCGTCAAATTTGACTTTGGCCCTTCTTGCACCAACCCAAAGATATATATATATATATATATATATATATATATATATATATATATATATGTATATATATATATATATATATATATATATATATATATATATATAATATATATATATATATATATATATATATATATATATATATATATATATATATTATCTGTAAGCTAGTCATGGGCAAATCTCTTCTACGAAAATGTACTAAGATAGGGAAGAAGTTACGTCATCTTTAAACTTATGTTTCTTATCAAAGGCGTACCTAACTAAGCTAAAGCAGAGTGAATTAGTGACAAATGCTCATTACCGAAAATGTAGAATAGTTATTTAATACCCCAAATTGGAATAAGTATATTTCTGCATATACTTGCTGTGTATATACTTATTTTATCACGTATGCTCGTTTGTGTACTATCCGAAAATGAGAATCTCATAAATTACCAAGCCAGCTATTAACAAACTCTTAATTTAATTGTTAGAGGACTAATTGGCTACTATGGCTACATCCAACAGGTTGCTATACAACCCTGTTTCACTTAGGATAATCAATAATTAATAATGGGTTACAATCAGCGGGTCAGAAATACTGTGTTAAAATGAAATTTGATATAAGCCGTTAAATGGGTTTAACTCTACTAGCGCATGGCTTTGAATTTTTCATGTGTACGAGTTCTAAGCTCATACGAACAGTATAAACACACTAGAGTCTAATGCTGTGTACACACTAAAGGGAACAGAATTCAGGACAAATTCAATTAAAAAATGTCTAGACGGAGTAAGGGCTTTATGGTAGTTAATTTTCATATAAATGATCTACTCAATTTGTTTTACGTAAATTATAACCCAAGAAAAATTGAAATTTGTCTGTAATAGTTAATTGACTTTGTTCATCACATACCATCTTTTGGTCTTATGTAATGCTCTGCCGTCCAGCCTCAAGCAGAATTTTTTTGATTATATGCTTATAACTTTTCTTGCTTTTAACTTAGAGATCTAAATTTCGGCACATAATATACTTTTTATATCCTCATAGCGTAAATCGACGTACCAAATTTGGTTGTCATAGCTTTGTTACTTTGGGAGATGTTAAATATTCCTAAAAAAACTGGTCCGATCTTCTTGGCTAATGAACTGATCCAAGCCACTTACAGAAGGAAGGTACATACCAAATTTTAACAAAATCAGCCACTATTTTTTAAGTTATCAGTGTGATACACACACACAAATATATATATATATATATATATATATATATATATATATATATATATATATATATATATATATATATATATAAGAAATTGTTCGCGCTCCTGTGCATAAATAAAAAATTAAAAGTCGCGGTCTCTTCAGTAGTGAGCTTTTTCTTCGAAAATTCCCTACACATTTTCCAATGCATCAGCAAAAGGGTCTACTTTAAATGAATTTTCTGAAAAGATTTTAGTAAAGTAGAGGACAATGATGGTTGAGGCAGAAAATTAAGGCTTTGTAAAACACACTTCTTTGTTCCACAAAACTTGCAATCGTTTCGGGATATTTATTTTAGAAGCGCCACTTCTGACGTTTTAAATCGCGACTTTGACGTTTTAAGAAAAAAGTTTTAAAATTAAACCTTAATGTTTGTCACTAATAGGCAGGAGATTTTGTTAGCCACAAAAAATATTTTGGTTTTGTACCATTTTTTGATCTCTCGAAATCTGGCATACGCTTCGTAACATAAATCTGTGTACTAAATTGGGTTTGCGTGGCTTTTATTTTCGGAGATACAGAACTTTTACAAAAGGTAACCCAAAATTTTCCAGAAAAACTGATCTAACTTTCATGGCTGACCAAGTTATACACTTAGAAAACGAAGGGCCCTACCACAAACTTCATCATAATCGACCTATTCCTTCTTGAGTTATCTGTGATATATATGTGTATATATATATATATATATATATATATATATATATATATATATATATATATATATATATACATATATATATATATATATATATATATATATATATATATATATATATATATATATATATATATATATATATATATACAATGTGTAAAAAACAGTACAGTCTACACTTATGTTGAGAGGTATAAAAAATTTAAAAAGCCATTTTTAGAATTGGGGTTTCCTTTAAATCATTGTAAGATATGTTTTGACAAAAATTAGATTTATATCCTGCCTCTGTGCGTCACACCATCCCCAACTATATTTGTTGGAATACATATTATAATTACCTAAAATTTGTTGGAAATCCCACATTTTATTGTGCTATTTTCATCAGGGAAGACATTTTTTATTATTTGCTGTCATGTGAAAACGGTCATGCGTGTTAATGTCTTTTGGTTACCGGTGATTCTTTCCAATTATATACCGGCGTCATCTGTGTGTTGCCGTCAGAGTTGGAAACAGGTAATCTGTCTTTGTAGTTTTATTAATTTTTGGTTTGTGAACATTGACAACGTTACAGGAAATTATTTATGTATTCAATGTGAAAACACTCGATTAGTTACGTTTCTTTTTGATAAAGTTGTAAGTTTGGATTTATTTTTGTCTGTTGTTTTTAATTCGTATTTATGTGCTATTTGATTATTGGTAAGTCAATTTTGGAAAGTGTGTTTATTTCCGTTCTGTCATTTATTGATGCATGTGTTTTGTTTATCATGATCATTTATTTTATTGTTCTTTTGTGGGTGTTTTTTTTAATGTACAAGATTCTGGTCTTGTCGTAATCGAATGTATCTCCGGTGTTTGTTTTGTATTTATTCAGTGCAGTATTTGAATTGGTTGTGAACTTGTGTGCTTCTATTCTTTTTAGTAAATTTACTTTTAAAAAAATCACTAATGAGGAGATCCCGACTTTTGAAAAACTTCTTCAAATGGGCGTTAGTTAGCCCCCCTAGAACACATATCCGAGACCAGTTTCAATTTTTATATGTTTATATATATATATATATATATATATATATATATATATATATATATATATATATATACCACACCGATAACTCAAAAAATAATGGAACAATTTTGAAAAATTTGGTGAATACCTTTCTTTTATACTAGACAAGTTCGTTAGCCAGGAAAATTGACCGAGGTTTTCCCGGAAAATGTTGTGTTTTCTTTGGAAAAAAATTCAAATTCAAATAACAAAATAGCGAAAACCGAATTTGTCCGATCGTTTTATACCGCTATAGGTAAATCACCTAACAAAATGGGTCAAAAGACAAAAAAGTTATGGGCATTTAAAGAAAAATAAATTGGGGTTTTCCTCAAAACGTCGAAGTGACAATTTAAAACGTCAAAATTGGCAACACGTAGGCAAAGAACTTGAATCTAGTACGGGCTATGGAAAGAAAATGCCTCAAGAAGAATGTTTTACAAACCCTGAAGTCTTAGCTTCAACCGTCATTGTCCTTGATTTTACTAAAATGTTTTCAGAAAATTCATGTCAAATAAACCCTTTCTCTGATGCTTGGTAGTAGTCTTAGCTATAGAGTTTATCGTTTAATGGTATATAACTTCTGTCGAATTTTCGTAATAATCAATAAAGCTCAATATATCTGTTATTCTACAAGATATGAAAAAAATTGTATTATACATTAATTATAGGGTGTCTTGAGCTACATCTTAAAAAATTGTTTCAACAATCACAGGCTGGTCCATAAGTCTTTGGCGATACAAATAAATTTTTTTAGTCGAACACACCTTATGTTATTGCATTTTTGCATTTTCGAAATATAACGCATGTTTGTAAGTAAGGAAATTCTGGACGCTGAAAATGCGTTATGGTAGCGAATTTTGATTAAATGCTTCACATTTGAAAAGCTCAATTTGCTATTAACCTATCAGGTTGACTAAGAAACGGATTTTACGGTTACACTTTAAGTTTACTTTCGGAAATTTTTGTACGTTTTCAAACAATAAAGTTATTTTGATGAAACATGGCACATTGTTTTTACTATATATGTTATACTGGTCAAATTTGATGCCTGCTTTCTGAAAAAAAAACACACATATTTGCTTTTACAAATTTTTTTAAGAAAATTCACTACCATAACGCACTTGCTGCGTCCCGAATTAGTGAATTTTTTTATATACTATTGTATCTGACCTATATAAACCCTATCACAAGTTTCACCACAGGGGATTTGATTTACAGTGTGTGTGGTTTAAGTTCTTAGTTTTACTTTTTAATTTTGTGATATATATATATATATATATATATATATATATATATATATATATATATATATATATATATATATATATATATATATATATATATATATATATATATATATATATATATATATATATATATATATATATATATATATATATATATATCTATATACAGGGTATACCATGAAATGCGTTGGTTAGACGTTTTTCTAGTTACTAATGTATTTCAATTCTGGAAGTTTGCATTCGTAGATGAGATATAGCGCTCTTTCCACGTAAAATAATTTGGTGTCAATATCACTTCTGGTTTAACCGGAAGTAGCGATCAACTTTGTTATTTTAAATATAACACCCCATATATTTTTACACATTTGGATTTTACGTAAAATGCTGTGTACAATAACGTATCCT
Organism: Tillus elongatus; assembly: GCA_964006375.1. NCBI lineage: Eukaryota > Metazoa > Arthropoda > Insecta > Coleoptera > Cleridae > Tillus > Tillus elongatus. The sequence continues at coordinate 99,562,062 of OZ023269.1, read as the reverse complement.
TATCTACCTTCAATTGTTTCAAAGTGATTGTGATTTTTTCAAATTTTTTTTTGCATTGAAATATTGAAGACATTCGTTGTCATTTAGTTTTTATTATTAAGGAGTAAAATTTTGTTAGTGTCTTATACAGTATATTCAGAATTTAATGGCGAATAAAGAAAACTTCAAAGATCAAAAACTCATATTTTGCTACAACCACAAAGTTTTACATGTTTGGGTATAGTATTTAATTTCACGTCGACTTATAAGATATACTATACCTGTAGGCGATAGTTGTCCTGTTATTAACGTTTCTTCAATAAAAGAGAAAAATAAAATCCCACAACTAAATTCTATACTGCCATTATTGAGAATGATTCAACAAGATGACTATATGACAATAAATCAGTTTAGATGCGTTTACAAAAAAACTTAAAAGTATAATTTTTAAGAGGCATGCATTGAAATATATATCACAAATAATAAATAGGAATCCGCATTCAGAACGTAGGCCACGAGTTTGACAACTATTTTAAATATATAAAAAAGCTCTTGTGATTATTTGTCAAAAGTGGGTAAACAATCGTAGTAGTACACATAAAGCATTTACTAAGTGAAGATTGGAACCTGCAATGGGCACTGATAAGCACACTTGGAGAACGCAATTCACCACAATACATATTAAAAAAGTCTGGACGCAGGTGCGTTATGGTAGTAAATTTTCATAAAAATGTTTTTAATAGCAAATATGTGTGTTTTAGTGAATTTTCTTAAAAAAAATTCACTAATGAGGAGATCCCGACTTTTGAATTTTGAAAAAATTTCTTCAAATGAGCGCTAATTAGGCCCCCCAGAAAACATATCTGCGGTCAGTTTCAATTTTTATATGTTTATATATATATATATATATATATATATATATATATATATATATATATATATATATATATATATATATATATATATATATATATATTTATATATATATATATATATTTATATATATATATATATATATATATATATATATATATATATATATATATATATATATATATATATATATATATATATATATATATATATATATGTATCACACCGATAACTCAAAAAATAATGGGCCGATTTTGATCAAATTTGGTGAAAAAATTCCTTTTGCAAATGGCTTGGATAAGTTCGTTAGTCAGGAAAATCTGCCCAGGTTTTCCCGGAAAATTTTGTGTTTTCTTTCGAAAAAAATTTATATCTCCGGAATTTACAAAGTAAGGACAACCAAATTTAGTACGCAGGTTTACATCCTTATAGGTAAGTTACCTACCAAAATTTAGCTATGTAGGTCAAAAGACAAAAAAGTTATAGGCATTTAAAAATAAATAAATTGGGGTTTTCCTCAAAACGTCAAAGTGGCGATTTAAAATGTCAAAATTGGCAATATCTAGGCAAATAACTTAAATCTAATACGGGCTATAGAAATAAAATGTCTCAAGAAGGATGTTTTACAAACCCTAAAGTCTTAGTTTCAACCGTCATAGTCCTTCATTTTACTAAAATATTTGCAGAAAATTCATTTCAAATAGACCCTTTCTCTGATGCTTGGCCGTAGCCTTAGCTATAGAGTTTATCATTTAATGGTATATAATTTTTGTCGAATTTTCGTAAAAAATTAATAAAGCTCAATATATCCGTTATTATATAAGATATTAAGAAAATTTGTATATATTAATTATAGGGTGTCTTGAGCTACATCTTAAAATAATATTTCTGCAATCACAGGTGGCCCATAAGTCGTTGGTGATACAAATTTCCTTTTTTTAATCAAACACGCCTTATGTTATTGCATTTTTGCATTTTCCATCGAAATATAATGCATATTTGTAAGAAAATAAATTCTGAACGCAGCAAGTGCGTTATGGTAGCGAATTTTGATCAAATGTTTCATATTTGAACAGCTCAATTTGCTATTAACCTATAAGGTTGACCAAGAAACGTGTTTTTTCGGGAACATTTTAAGTTTACTTTTGGAAATTTTTGTACATTTTCACACAATAAAGATATTTTAATGGAACATGGCACATTGTTTTTACTATATAGGTTATACTGGTCACCAAATTTGATGCCTGCTTTCTTAAAAAAACACACATATTTGTTATTAAAAAGATTTTTATGAAAATTCACTACCATAACGCACTTGCTGCGTCCCGAATTTTTTTTCTTTAAGAAAGCAGGCATTTTGGTTACCAGTATAACCTATATAGTAAAAACAATGTGCCATGTTTCATCAAAATAACTTTATTGTTTGAATACGTACAAAAATTTCCGAAAGTAAACTTAAAGTGTTGCCGAAAAAAACCGTTTCTTGGTCACCCTTATAGGTTAAAGCAAATTAAGCTTTTCAAATATGAAGCATTTAATTAAAATTCTCTACCATTGCGCACTTGCTGCATCCAGAATTTCTTTTCTTACAAATATGCATTATATTTCAATGGAAAATTCAATAACATAAGGCGTGTTCGACTAAAAAAAAGAAAATTTGTTTCACCAACGACTTATGGGCCATCCTGTGATTGTAGAAATATTTTTAAATATGTATGTCAAGACACTCTATAATTAATGTATACAATTTTTTTTCATATCTTGTATAAAACGGATATATTGAGCTTTATTGATTTTTTACGAAAATTCGACAAAAATTTTATACCACTAAACGATAAACTCTATAGGTAAGACTACTGCCAACCATCAGAGAAAGGGTCTATTTGAAATGAATATTCTGGAAACATTTTTGTAAAATGAGGGACGATGATGGTTAAAACTAAGACTTCAGGGTTTGTAAAACATTCTTCTTGAAACATTTTCTTTCCATAGCCCGTATTAGAATCAATTTCTTTGCCTAAATGTTGCCAATTATGACGTTTTAAATCGCGACTTAGGACGTTTCGAGGAAAACCTCAAGTTATTTTTCTTTAAATGCCTGTAACGTTTTTCTGTTTTGACCTACAAAGCTAAGTTTTGGTATATAATTTAGCTATAGCAATTTCAACCCGCGTTCCAAATTTGGTTTCCCTTACTTTGTTATTTCCGGAGATATATATATTTTTGAAAGGAAACACAAAGTTTTCCGGGACAGCCTCCGTTGATTTTCGTGGCTAACGAATTTATCCAAGTCACTTGCAAAGGGAAGGTATTCACCAAATTTAGTCAAAATCGGCTCATTATTTTTTGAGTTATCGGTGTGTCTTCAACGTATCTTAGCCGGCAGGTTGGTTTTTGTTGGGATGAACTCACGGCTTGTGTATCGAATTTTTCCATGAAAATGTTAGTCAGTGCAGGAGATAGTGGTAAGTAAGATAAGTATGTTGTTAGGTTTCTTATACCTCAGAGTGCCGCCGAAGGGTTAACACCCAACAAGCATTTTGAAGTAAATAGCAGACCTTAAGTGTATTTATCATATTTAAACAATATGATTCTAATATTATGTAAAATATATTCGAAATTAGGCGACTTTTCTCTAGCTGCTAAAGATTGCGAAGTTGAAGTTTATTTTTAAAATTGAGCTTCATCAAGGCTTTGAATACAGTTTCATTATATCATAAATGTTTTTTAATATGCCTCTTGTTTACAAAAAAAAGTTGATATTAAAATTTGTATGTATTTTAAACTTGGCACTAAAAGTTATTTAAAAAAAAGTTTTCATAACCACTTTATTCATTCACAAGCAGTGAGAATAAACAACATCCTAAATTCATTTATTAAATTGCTTGCTAATATTATAAATAGGACAAAAACTTTTTGTAGATAATACAGAGCAGAAAACATTTAAGCTGCATGTGCTCTAAAAAGCTTTCTTGTAATTAATAAACATCATGAAGCAGAGCGAAACAAATGACAATGGATTTATAAATACCATGCCTGGATCTTGGACATTTTCGCTAAATAAATCGGTTACAAAAAGTTGCTGTAATGATGTAAATCACAACGCGAACTAACGAGTCAGCATACACGCTGAGCTTGGTGTGAAATAAACATGTATTCCAAATATTTATTTGCAGCACAAAGAAAAAGTGAGTAGGAGAGATGAAAGATTTATAAATTCAATTATGAAGGGCAATTCATATTCATATATTCATTATAATGAAAGAGCATTTGTATGCTTTAGAACACCAGTATACCAGTATATCTTACAGACATTTTAGTAATGTTAGGAGCTTTTTCTCATATTAAATACCACTGTAGTTAGCTAAAATTGATTTTGTCAGGTAGTGCACCCTGTCTTTATACACGTATATTAAATTTTAGGAGTAATTGTGAAACAAGGCTAATACAGAGGCTACTAAAAATTTCATTAAACCAAGATATAAATTATCATTAAAGAGAACAGATTCTAAAGACCAGTTGCCTTATTTTTCATTTTTTATATTTCAGACACTTTTCTTTTACAAGCTTCAGGAGAAAGATTTCCGCCGACTTATTTCTTTGAAGTGAACAAAGCTTAAATAAGAATTTAATCTGAAAAATTTGCATTACCTCAAGACAACACAAAGTTTTTACAGTTGTGCTTTTCTACAACCAAAATCCAAAAAAGTGTTTCTTTAATACGTACAGCTGTAAAAGTTCTCTTTTTTAACCAAAACTAGTGTGGACACAAAAGAAATATATTTTGTACACACACAATACATATATATATATATATATATATATATATATATATATATATATATATATATATATATATATATATATATATATATATATATATATATATATATATATATACATATATTGTGCTTCTAAATATTTTATATCAATAAGTACACTTGGAGAACCCAAATCACCACAACACATTTTAAAAGACCTGATGATCGTTTCACTAACCAAGTTAGCGTCATTAGAGGATGAAAAATTCTAACTACTTTAGAAACTAACATCACCTTATATACCGGATCTTAGGTAAAGAGGCCGAACCGAGATGGGAAACTAGTCGCAGGCAAATTCTGCAGTGTATTGTATTTTTATCGCCGAACGAGGTCTTTGAACTGTCTCTACTAACTTATCTAAAAGGTGTCCATCTCTAATAATTTTGCGAATGTTCATCGACAACTAAATTAACATAGTTTCCGTTGGCTGAAATATCTGTATTCTTATGTTATCTCTAGGGCGTGTTAAAACGTAAGAATTTGTTTTACAAATCAATCGATCAGGTGACTCGTAATCGGCTGTGGTGAAACGTTCATAGATTTTTTGTTGTAACTATATTTCGCAATATATATATATATATATATATATATATATATATATATATATATATATATATATATATATATATATATATATATATATATATATACTTTCGAATCGGTTTAGCTGTCCTTGTTGTCTAACATTTTTTATTAATTTTAGATGATCTTCATTAACGTGATGATTATTATCCCAAATATGTCGGGCGACGGAAGATATCTATATATAGTACCGTAACGTAATTGGGCTACGTGTTCTTTGAATCTAATTTCATTCGATCTTTTTGTTTGTCCGACGTACTTAAGATTACAATCTTTACACCCGACATTTTGGCCGTGATATCCTTGTCTTTTGGATTACCTGGCAAGTTTTTAAGGTATATTTTGTCGAAAATGTTAGCTGCAAGTTGACTTTTTAAAAAATGCTATCTAGACCCCTTGTAATTCCAGGTTCAAATCGTAAGCAAACAAAGTTTTTTTCGGATTTCTCTCTTCTAAACGTCGTTGATCCCGTCAACATTTTCTTTGTTTTCTGTTTGTGCATTAATTTTTCCACTAGACAAGCAGTGTATCCGTTATATTCGGCCACGTTCTTAATATAGTTTATATATCTACTTTAGCTTAAAGGCAAATTAATTAACCGATTCAAGTAAAAATTCAGACTAGCAATTCTTTGTGCGTACGTATGATGCGAGTCGTTGGGAATCTAGCTTAGAGTGGTGGTTTCCTTTCTATAGACATCGAATTCTAAAGTGTCTTTATTCTTGATCACTAGTAGATCTAGAAAGGGTAATTTATTATTAATTTCTAATTCGTGGGTAAATTTTACAGAATTAAATTTATTGTTTAATTTGGTAATAAACTCTTCTATTCTGCAAATGTATGTGTTTAACACTGCGAAAATATCATCCACGTAACGAAAACATACCCTAGGAAAATAACCACTTTCACTTTCAAGATCTGTTTCAAATCTGCTCATAAAAAGGCCTGCAATAAATGGCGATAGCGGATTGCCCATTGTTGTGCCTTGGGTTTGTACAAAAAAATCATTGCTAAATTGAAAAATATTTTGTTTAATACAAAAGTTTGTTAAAGTTTAATATTCTTTGCAGACGTTTTCATTTATGTTATTCACTTTTAACAACTGCTCTAAATACTGTAAAGAAATTCACAAAATAAACAACCAAAATTCAACGCAGCAAATGTTCAAGCTGAGAGCCATCATTATCGATACAAATTTGTAATCTCTGTCTTAAATTGTTTCGCACCTTCAGCAATGTTGCTTCGCGTACAGAATTAAAAGCCTCTGAAATATTTGCGCGCATGTCCTCCTTGGTTGTTGATAAAATCGCATACACTTTACCTTTAATGTCACCCCATAAAAAGAAATCTATTTTCGAAAGATTAGGAGACCTTGTGGCGAAGGGGTTGGTACACCTCGACCTATCCATCGTTCTTCAAAATTATGGTCTAAAAATGCTCTAACGGCTCCTGTTGAATGTGGAGGTGCTTCATCGTGTTGATACCACATTTCACCCCGGAGTTGTAGAGGAATTTCTTCTAACAGCTCTGGTAGATCATTATTCAAGAAATTTAGATAACTCTGACCAGTGACAGTCCCACCGAAAAAATACGGTCCGATTAAATACGGAACCAAAATTCTAGCCCATACATTTATGCACCTATACTGACGATCCACTGGCCACGAAAAATGTGGATTTATATCAGCATAATAATGCAAATTGTGCATGTTAATTTCTTCACAGTTTGAAAAATTTGCTTCATTTGTAAATAGCACTTTTGCAAGAAATCCTAGTTCCGGTTGTCCTTCTGTAGAGCCCAAATTCAATCTTTGCTGCTTATCGCTTGCAGACTTAAACTTTTCTAACATGATATGGGTGATATTTCGTTTCTTTAAAACATTTTTGGACACAAGTTTTACTGATATTTAAGTTCGAAGCTAATTGTCGCTGGCTGATATGTGGATTTTCAATGACTGAGGCTATGATGTTTACAAAAGTACCTTCATTTAGAACAGTTTTGTTTCTTACGGGAACCCGATACTCTACACTGCCATATGCATCAAAACAAGCGTTCACCAATCTAAATGCTCTCAACTGAGGTTGTTGTCGATTAGGGTATTTCTGCCTATAAGTTCTCTTTGCTAAGGCAGACTTTCCATCACTTTCAGCAATCACGTACAGCATTGACATAAGTTCTTCAGTAAAAAAACATTCTAATATCAAGAAAAAATCGGGCAACTAAAAAAGCTACCTGTCAATACTTTAGTTAGTTTTTCAAATGCCAAGTGGCGTTGTGAAAACCGCACTTATATTTTGAGATAACTTTCATAAAGATTGGAAAATGATAAATTTTGTAATTAATGCTTTATATATTTGAAACCGTTGAAAAGACTGTCATCAAACGTGATATTGATGAAAAGGCCATGAAAATGCGCATCAAATAACATACTAATATACAGGGAGTTCCATTTGAAATTTTTGAAAACATTCAAGTTTTGCGAAATTTAAGAGTCTGTATGGGCACGTTACACCAAGAATTACCGTGTTGCATTTTGTTATAGCGAGGAGTGTATAAAAATAACTCCAGTAAATATAAATCCAAAAGATTGTGCAGAATCAAAGTATTTACGTACCAAACTAGACCAATATTTTTAATAAACAAATGAATAATTCTGAAACGGTTGGGCTAGACTCGTCATGTGGGGTATCAATTTGCTTGTCTCGATACCGTATTTTTTAAAACAATGTCAAACACAGAATATTCTATTTTAAAAAACGGTCTGCCACGGAGAAAATGAACACCGTGAGTAAATTAAAATATTTTTGAATTAAGCAGCTGATTTGTAGGAACAACTTTCAGTTTGAAATATAAAACTGAATTTAATATAGAAAACTGGGCTTTTTCCACGAAGTGGACTACCCTGTATATATATATATATATATATATATATATATATATATATATATATATATATATATATATATATATATATATATATATATATATATATATATGATATGGAGGTATCCGAGTATTAACTCAAAAAAATAGATACTTAATTTAAACGAAACTTGGCACATATCTCGGCTTTGTTAGGTAGGTAAGATGCTTACTGGCAATTAGGCCATTTCTGACCCTTTTTTCTCATCTAAACTAACCTACCCTCCACCTTGAGCTCGATCTCAACGACGACAGTGATTTTGAAAAATCATCCGGCGCCGGTGAGGCTCGAACCGTCGTCCCCCGAGTCCGTATTGGAAAGTCTGAATCGACTTCCCGCACGGCCACGGAGGCGCTCGGCTTTGTTAAGACCGCGGACTAGTTCTATAGCCAGCCCGGTCGTTTGTATCTTAAAAAATAACAAAGCTATTTTGATAAAATTGGGTAGGTATGTTGCCGTAATAAATACCTTATTATGAGTGAAAATTCAACGTTCTAGGCTTATAGCAAGTTGAGTTATTCAATTTATAAAAATTCGCTACTATAAGGCACTTGCTGCATTACGAATTTTATTAATATTTTAGTGAAGTACAATTAGTTTAGTCTGCTAATACTGAATAATGAAAAATTGGTTGCAATTTGTTAAATTATTTAAAAACGAAGTAGCTTTTAATATATTTTAAAAGGAGTTAGGACCTTTAATTTGTGCCTGAATTTTGATCACAGACAGTTTTTAATTTCGAAGTAAATGAAATTATTAACAGACATTCCATATATGATGAATGAACTTTATAAAGACAGTGAGCAACAAGTAGCTACATTCTTTAGATAACACGCATCATACCTACAGATATGCTAATGTCCTTATGTAATATTCATATTCATTCTTCCAAATGAAATTAAGCTACACATTCTATCACTGTTATGTTTGACACAAATTCCGCTGGCTGATGTAAATGCGTCATATAGAATGATGCAACCAATTTATTTTCATACTCTAGTACTACCTATTATTTTTTCGATGAATCATTGTGTCGTTATCATAATCACAGGCTACATGCCACGCCGCCTTGTCATCGCAATCATAACTATCTGTCTTGGGCAGTTCTTTTTGTTCTTTGTGGCTTCTGCACTTTACTAAATGTGTCATATTTATTTCAAAAGATTTTCCGGTCTCCCTTTTCCCTTTTTTCAAAACACGTTTCTTTTCAATAGTCTTATCATTAATGTATTATCTCGCAGAGTATGTCCAACAAACTTTGCTTACCTCATCTCAATTGATTAATTGTTGTTGCCCTTAATGGACAAAATTCTTCCTGGCTTTAAAAAGGCTTTTTTTGTCTTTGGAATTGTTATTTATACACAGCCTGTGGCGGAGAAAAATAAAATATTTACGTAATAATCAAATGTTATTCAACCTTTTATTATAAATTTATACCGTAGAGAGAACACAGTGAAATGTACGACAAGTGACGCTATCGGTGGCATAGACAGATAATACGTTGTCACGGCAGGTCTAATAAACACGACGTGTTATATATATATATATATATATATATATATATATATATATATATATATATATATATATATATATATATATATATATATATATATATATATATATATATGTATATATTTGTGTGTTCAGAAAGATTTCCGCGGTCTTTAATGCGAGACATGCTTGATTCTCGGGTTGAACCGCGTCCAGAGTTTTTGAACACTCATAAATCTTACAAGTTTTCATAAATTTTGGACGCGGTTCAAGAGAACCAAGTATGTCTCATATATATACATATACATATATATATATATATATATATATATATATATATATATATATATATATATATATATATATATATATAATGTGTACAACAATCTAACGATTTAAAAAGACTAGCCCTGGTACTTTCTTCCCTATTGAGGGACCTAATGAGAGCGAAACCGGTATGCGTTTCCAATTATAGTCAGAATGCACCTAGCCTTATATAGATCGTACAGAGTACTTTCAAAAACAAAAACACTATGTATAATATCGTACACTAAAAGAAAGTTATTAACGGTATCTACAAAACCTCGCTAATAAAAACGACAAATTATGGCAATTTAGGGATGCCACTGTCTGTAGAATTACTAATTTTATAAACGAATAGGAAACCACCAGACAGAATGCATTCTTTAGTACCTATATATATATATATATATATATATATATATATATATATATATATATATATATATATATATATATATATAATGTATCCGAGCGACAACTCAGAAAATACGTATTGATTTGAACGAAATGTGGCACATATCTTCCACATCCAGGGTCAGTTTTAATTTTTATATATATATATATATATATATATATATATATATATATATATATATATATATATATATATATATATATATATATATATATATATATTTGTGTGTGTGTGTGTGTGTGTGTGTGTGTGTGTGTGCGAGTGTATATCACACTGATGACTCAAATAATAATGTGCCGATTGTGATCAAATTTGGTGAGTACCTTCCCTTTGCAAGTGGCTTGGATAAGTTCGTTAGCCAGATAAATCGATCCAGTTTTTCCCGGAAGACTTTGCGTTTTCTTTCAGAAAATGTTTATATCTCAGGAAATAACAAAGTTAGGACAAACAAATTTTGCACGCGTGTTTGAATCATGAAAAGTAAACTAAGTAATAAAATTTAGGTCTCTTATTTAAAAGACAAGAGGTTATAGCCATTTGAAGAAAACAATTTTGGGGTTTCCTCAAAACGTCAAAGTCCCGATTTTAAACGTCAAAATTGGCAACATTTAGAGAAAGAACCTAAAACGAATACGGGTTATCTATAGAAAATGGGGCAGGAAGAGTATTTTACAAACCCTAAAATTTCAGCTTCATTTTACTAAAATATTTCCAGAAAACTTATTTTAAATATACCCTTTCTCTGATGCCTTGGCTGTAGTTTTAGGTAAGCTTATGGATTAATGGTATATAATTTTTAGTTAATTTTCGTGGAAAAATTTCCTCGCGACTTTTGAATTTAGAAAGGATTTCTTCAACTGAGTGAAAACTAGGCCCCATGGAATCCAAATCCAGGGTTAGTTTCAGTTTTTATCTGTTTACATATATACACGGTGATGCATTTCTACGGTAAAGCTCAATATATTTGTTATTATACAAGATACGAGAAAACATTAGATACGTTAATTATAGGGTGTGTTGAGCTGCAACTTAAATAGTGATACAATTTTTTTTTTCGTACATCCCTTATATTATTACATTTTTGCATTTTTAATTGAAATACAATGCAAGTTTGTAAGAAAAAAAATCGACACGCAGAAAGTGCGTTTTAGTAGCGAATTTTCATTAAATGCTTCAAATTTCAATAACTCAATTTGCTATTAATCTAAGGTATAACGTCGTGATATGTGAATGGTTATTTTATATAAAATTTAATAGCAAAATTAATCGTTAAGATTTTAGTTATATCAGAAACAATATAGCTGCCCAGTGGAAAGAACATGAGACCTAGAGTATTAAAGCAATAAACATAGGTGAGTTTTGGCCTTGTAGTTGGATGGGGTCAAACATACAATGGAAATAAAAATTCGGCTAACACTCATATATTAACAAAAAGTAAATTTATATAAAGCAAAGTATTATATATTAATATATATATATATATATATATATATATATATATATATATATATATATATATATATATATATATATATATATATATTATGACGCCTTGCAGCAGTTATAAATGAAATTTTGAATGTAGACAATGAGTGCAGATGAACGATGTCCTTATCTTTCGTCTCTGATGTGGCCTTCCTAAGGCCCAGTGGATATGCGGAGTCCTAGAGCTATTGAAGGCTAGCGAGACCACTCAAAATACTATGGGGACGACTCATGGCTGTCCGGACCATTGTAAGACTTTACCATAAAGAAAGTGAATTCGGCCCTCTACACAACGACGATGAGTGAGACTGCCTAGACAATGGTTTCAGATGAGGCTCTTCAAATGATTTTATTTGATGATTTAAAGTGCAGACAGAAATAACATTCTACCAGGAGACGTGTTTTACCCCATAGGGAAGACGTTACATTTTACTCCATGGGGAAGACGTTATATTTTATTTTATGGGGAAGACGTTATATTTTATTCCATGGGGAAGACGTTACATTTTATTCCATGGGGAAGACGGGATAGCTCACATGAGCGTGCTGGTGTTTTTTTCAGCCCATAAATGATTTTGACATTTTTAGTGTTAATATTATGTTGCAGAAGAGGACAAATGTGATGCGACGTGGCTTTATATATGCCTTGTTATCTTTGGCAAGCATAAAGAGGTTAAAATCGAGTATGAACTCCAGTTGGGATAATAGAATATATGTGTTTCTATAAGCATGCGTCCACGTTTCGGTATTATAAGTTCATCGGGTAAATAAGAATTAACTTTCATTGGCTACGGCCATGATGAATTTCATTGACTACAAAATAATGTGATCATTGACCGAGAAAACAATAGTTACGAAAGGTATAATTGAATCAGTGGCGGAACAAAAGATGACTGGGCCCTCCGCAAACGATTATTTTGGGCCCTCTAGTTTTTTAACTAAGGTTGCGTGTTAAGTAAAAACAAACAATACACGTTAATAAGGCTTGACGTTGGACACTGCGGCTGGTAATCTAAAATAGAAAACAAAAGCAAATCCAACTAAATCGACAACATCGTTGTATTATATATATATATATATATATATATATATATATATATATATATATATATATATATATATATATATATATATATATATATATATATATATATATAAATTTTAACCTGAAGAAAAAAAATATATACAACTCACTATAGATATCGAACGATATCCTGATTGGGTACAAAGGATCCTCCAACTCAAGTCAAGTTCTCGTACACTAACACAGTAATATGGGGTATTTTACATAACATTATTATTAGGAACACCCTAAATAGTTTGTTGCACCGAGCATCCAAAATTAACGCTAATATATTTACATAAAACGTTTCGTTCGTCGACAGTTTTCTGTTGCGAAATCGTGTCAATGATATAGTCCATCTCTATTTTTTTTTATAAAATTGTTTTCTATACTTATTACTGACAAATTCGAAAGACGCGTAGCCCGTCGTATTCCGTAAGTATGTTTTGATTAATTAAGTTTGGAAAACGAACGTTTTGCGGACGATACACTTACGGAAAGAGTTGTAACGCACTGCAGACGTCTGATAAATTGGTTGCAACACTCCTGTTCTCAATTAGTAAGTGTTGTGCAAGTTCGGGTATTGTCTTTAATTTAGATTACCCATCACTTAAACCTTTTTTCAGTGCAATAATTTGATTAGAAAATTCAATTGATAAGTCTTTGTGATAGATAGCAAGTTCCGTGACCTACTGTACTATTCTGTTTCAGTGATTGACACTAAGTGTTTGAGGAAAATAAATATGAAATTTTCCAGAATCTTATTAACACTTTTGAACCTTTGTTCTAATTAGTTATACAAAATGTCAATTGTAGACTAAAAAACGTCTACTTTGAAGAGTTCTGCAGCATTTTTCATTCTTTGATCTTCACAAAGTTGAGCAAAAAATATTTTTGTTTTTATATTCCGTTTGTTCTCAAATACAGGTGCAATCTTATACCCAACGACAACTTCAACTGCTTTCTCTTTGATTTTCTGTACCTAGTTTTGTCGAGTATTCTTTATAACCCGTAAGGTAGTTTTTAATTGTTGGGCAACTAAGTCTAGACTGACATCACCTTTCTGTAAACTTTTTGAGCACACGTCAATAATTTCAAAAATTTCATACTGAAATATCATAATAGCAATAAACTTGAAGTGTTTTCGTATAAATATGGCTTCAGATACTTCTATCTTTTTACTAATATTATGTCATTTAGCCCTTTAAGAATGGAAACAAAATTATATCGTATACCGGATATGAAGTTCCATCTTGATGACCATCTCGTTGTGCAGAGTGACTTGAGCGTAAATGTATTTATTTTATTTCTTTCTACCTTCAAGTCACTCCATCTTTTTATACTATTTCCAAAGAAATTATATATTTTTTGGCATAAACCAAAAAAGGTTTTAATCATTAACACCTTTGAACATGCACAATTTAAAACTAAATTTAAATTAAGTGCTGCACAATGAACGTATTGTGCCGTCGGTTCTCTCTCTTTGATAAGCCTCTATAAAACAGAATATATTCCACTCATATTGGCCGCCCCGTCGTACACTTGCACGCTGCATTTGGATATATTTATTCCCATTACCTTCAAAATATCTAGTGTCTTACGTTGAGGACCTTTTGCAGACAAGTCAGCAATTTCAAACAATCCCAGAAAAGACTCTCCTATTTTAATTAATAATGGAACACCCTGATCGTCTTTCTCAATTTTTACATATCTTATGACTTGAGACAGCTGGTAAATTTTCGAAATGTCTTATGTTGTGTCACAAATAATTGAAATGAATGCATCGTTGATTTCTTTCAAAATTTCATGCTTAATCCTACTGGAAATGGTGTTAATGATTTCGTTTTGAATTTGGTGGTTGAGATATTTATGTTTGTTTTGGGTCCTCAAATGAGACTGCAATACAGGGTCATATTCGGCAAGCAATTCAATAATAAATTATTAAAATTACCCTTTTTTCAGCATCGGTACCTTCTCTATGACCTCTTAACGGCATATTACAAACTGATATGATAATGATAATTATAACGTCAATCACCCTTTTGATTATATCTCGCCATTTATTAAAATGTTCTTTTGTGTTAACTAGATTTTTAATTATTTTACCTTGTTTCCAGGAATCATACAAAAAACAAGATTTCATGTGTATAACTGATTGTCCGTGTTCTTTTATTTTTTTGGAAAATTTTTGTCAATCCTTGATTCCTTTACACCAAGCATCCCTAAAATTCTTGTCACTTCGACCTGCAAAGAGCCCACATGATTCACAGTAAGCCAATTGTAGCTGCGGAGAGTAACCAAGCCACATTCTTCCAACTTGTATGCCAGCTTTGGTGATATAATTGTAATACGAGGAACTAAATGAACGACCCTTGTCGTCTTTCAGAAAATTACTTAGTGGCTTACACGGTCCAGTGTTTAGAATCTGCTCCTTTGTTTCTGTATTAATATCTTTTCCCAAATAATTTGCGATATCCGAAGCACAAACTCTGCCACTAACACTAAGAAAGTCAGTAGCCCCTTTCCGTGTTTGAGCCTCACTTTCCATGGTAACTTCATTTTTAAATACTTCAGCAACATTTTCATAACTTTCTGCTGAGATTGATGGCACAGATTCAATTTCACTTTTTTTAAAAGTATCAATTCTGGTCAGTTTTTTAACTCGTTCCTTCTGAAGCTTCTTTATTTTGCCCCCACTCAATTGTTTAATAATAATAATAATATTACTAAATTATGTCCATAATTCATATTTCTGCACTTATAATTTAATATTTATTATATAAGCAGAAACCGAATATTTTAACTTTTAACAAATTAAAACGTCGACTTAGATCCAGATTATAAATGCTGTGAAAAAAACTATACCCAATTCACGCAAACATTCGTATATTTGAAGTAAACTAAAGTTAAAGTTATCCATACCCTTATCCTGTAAGTATGAAATAAATAGTTTTTAGTTCAAATTCAAACCAGTTATTTGTGTCATTACAAAATATATTGACAGCATTATACCTAAATATATTGTTTTAAACCGTTTCTTGGAAGGATGGACCGAGGACTGAGGGTGAAAGAGATGATCGAGCATTTTTATGTTCTTCGAATCGACAGTCACCCAGCGCAGATTTCTATAACTGTAATTATATGTATATTGCTGCCATGCCAACAATCTGTTTACTTGTCTTAACGTAAATAATCTAAATATATAACACTTAAGTATATAATTTTAATTTAATTGTTTCTAAGTATGTAGATATTATATTATTATGATCTCATAAAAGCTGCCTTCAGGGCCCCCCAAGTGCCAGAGCCCCGCCGTGGTGCGGGGGCTGCGGGGGTGTATGTTCCGCCACTGAATTGAATTAATTAATATTAATATATAGGTTGTAAAACGCGTAACACGTTACAAAGTGTCGTTGGCTAGGAAACCAGTTTTCTTGGAAACATTTTAGATTAATTTTCGGAACAATAAAGCTTTTTGATAAAATATGGTACATTGCTTCTATTATATAGGTTATACCGGCAAACAAATTTGATGCCTGCTTGCATCTAAAAAGACACATTTGCTTATTATGAAAATTCACTGCCATAACGCATTTGCTGCATCCAGACTTTCTTTTCTGACTTTACTGTTTTCTGGTTAATAATGTCTTTTTACCTGTTGGTGAGCTTAATCCGATTTTTTTTTCTTAATATAACCTTCGTTTTCTTCACGGTTTTCTCGCGTTTCTCAGAGTTTATAATCCTTGCGTTTTTATACATTTGTTTTCTAATCAAATTTTCAATTTGTTTCTATTTAAAATATGCCTTTTCGCTTTTAATATTTTCCCCCTGTTATCTTTATGTATTAACTTTGTATTTCTTATGTCATGCGGATTCTCCTTGATTCTATTATATCGTAGCCCAGCACTTTTTCATCACCTGCCTATAAACCGCTTTTAGGTTTGTTCACGCAGATATCTCTGTGTTGTGACTTACCTTATCAGTTCTTCCTCTACTTTATGTACGTTTCATTTTCTTCTTGTATTTCTTTTAATCAAAGTAATGGATTACTATGAGCTTTAAAATTTCTTGGCAGCTTGAAATAGAGGTATGGTATTTTCATTTTATCTGATGTTTCTTTTGCGATGATATTGATTTTAACTCGATACACGTATGCTACATGTATTGTGTTCTGTTTCTTTAACGTCGGTCTATTTCGTAGACTACGGCCAATCAACGACACCAGGGAGAAGTTTCATTTAATTATCCTATACTTTTGCTAAAATCGTTTCTTTCTGTAATGAGGGTATGGATCTTCAACGCGCCCAACATTCCACTGTACCCATAACCGAATACTTAACGCCCTTTGGAGTGCCGAACTTACAGGCATTCAATTTGCTTAAACCCAATCTCACAACTCGGGTTAATGTTAATACAGAATTTGTACTAAAAAATAATTAGAAGCCTCTACTGGGAATCGAACCTGGATCACTTGGATATCCGGAGGCACACATTGTTATCTCTGGACTAGGGATGGGCACCTAACATCGATGTTTTTGGAATATCGATGTTTTCCATTGAACATCGATGTTGTAATTTCGATTTTTAACATCGATGTTACCTGTAATCATCGAAACATCGTTACGTACTCCACAAATCCTGCTGCAAATGCATATCATTTGCAAATTAAAAAAATTGTCTTGCTATTGTTTGACGACAGATATATGGACAGATATGCAATGTAGAAGTTTTATTGGTATTACTATGCACTTTGAAGATAACAATTCCATAAATTATGTTGACTTAGGTGTATATCTTTTAGATGAACGGCATACAGCCGAATACATTTCAGGAGTATTAAAACGTATATGTGAGGAATGGGGTATCCTAGAAACTAAAGTTACTACTGTTGTTACGGACGGAGCGGCCAATATGACAAAAGCTATTGAGGAAACGTTTTCCAAAAAAAAACACATTCATTTGCTTCGCTCATCAAATAAATTTAGTTGCTGACAGAGCTATAAAATCTATTTCGGAATTGTGCTAAGTTATATCTAAGTTAAAACAATTGTAACGTGGTTTAGGCATTCAGTAGTAGCTGCTGATGAATTACGGAAGGCACAAACAAGCGACCATAAACCTGAAAAAAAATTAATACAAGAGGTGTCCACCCGCTGGAATTCCACATACTACATGATTAATGGTTTTCTTGAACTGCGGGAATACATAAATACCATAGTGATCAGACATCCTTCTGCCCCCACAATGGTTATAGCCAAGGAAGTTTTTGAACTGAATAAAATCATTGAACTTCTAAAGACGTTAGAAGCAGTAACAACAGAAATTTGTGGTCAAAAGTATATTAGTTCGAGTCTTGTAATCCCTCTCACGTATAATTTGGAAAAAGAAGTTTCACACATTAAATGTGATGTAAACGACACCTTAGGTATTTCACTAAAAGAAGCACTTCTCCAAGAATGTAGGAAACGATTTTCTGCTGTTGAACAAGTCCAACAATTAACCGTGGTAATCTTGCTGGATCCGAGGTTCAAAATGATTTATTTTAAGAGTACTCATAATGTTGCAGCAGCAGTTAATCTAATACAACAGTTATCACTGTTAGCAGAAACGCAAGGAGATGATGACCACAATCGCGAAATAATAGAATGTGAAACGACAAATAATAAACAGGTTACGGGTAAGTAGGCTATATTGTCACAATGATGTTTGGTAAAAATTTTAACATAATTATAGGTACCCCAAAGGGCAATATATGGGCGCATCATTCTAAGTTAGTTCAAAAGAGTGCTTCACAAGAGAAAGAACAATTAAGCGAAATGTCTTTGTATTTAAATAATCCTCTAATTAATCTTACCGAGAATCCACTGAAATGGTGGTCAGATAATAAAAATGTATATCCCCATTTATACCCTGTCGCGAAAAAATTCTTGTCCATAGTGGCGACTTCTGCACCGGCAGAACGTTTATTTTCCAAAGCTGGACAGACAGCCACGCAAGAAAGAAACCGTTTAACTGGAGAACGTTTGGGCAAAATATGATTCCTTCAGTCCATTGACAGAGATTACTGGAGTATATAAAACTGTATGGTGAGCTTATCAGTATTATCACTAATATTGGTGAATTATATATATATATATATATATATATATATATATATATATATATATATATATATATATATATATATATATATATATATATAAACAGGGTTATTATTAGTTTAGAATTAAATTTGAAGTTTACTTTTTATTATTAAAGTCATTAGAAGTTAAGTTTTTCTATTTTTGTTTTACACATTCTTTCTTACAATAAACATTTATTTATTTTTGTTGCCACTTATTTTTTGTATCACTTGCACCTGCGATAATCTGCATCGGAATATGTTTCCATTTTCTAATGCCTACAAAACTACAAACTATTTTTTTTCTCGAAAGAACATAGAATTATAGAATTAGTAAATTCACAATTATTTTGAAAACATCGATGTTTCCCAACATCGATGTTTTCCAGCCGATGTTTTTCCTACCATCGATAGTAAGTTTCGATCTTAAACATTGATGTTAACATGGATGTTTTTGTTTTAAGAAATGTGTCCATCCCTACTCTGGACCACCGAGTCTGCTGCATTCTACTTAATTTAGGTTGAATAAGTTTAATTAGCTAAACATTATTATTTTCCATATAGTAGTACTAGAGCAGTACGTAGTATATGCACAATAAGCCAAATGCTGCGGTGATATCGAGGCGGAAAAAAAGTATGTAGTTTATTTATTTGGCATATAATTTCTACAACGTGTCACACAAAAAAGCATTTGCTTGTACTTGTGTTGGACACAATTTAGAAAGTCTAACTTTAATTGAACATCAAAATGCATTGAAACTGTTACTTTCAATTTGATCGTAGCTGCAGCATTCCAAAAGATTTCACTCCTCATCTTTATTTCCGAAAGATCTTTACATATCATTATTTTATGCACCAAAACGTTGCACTTTAATTAAAATTCGCTACGGGAAGCTAACAGATAATTTTTAAAAACTTTCACGTACGAGAGTCCTAGGTCGGATTCCTGGTAGAAACATCATTGCAGGACAATGTAAAATTAACATCGTCTGAGATTCTGGCATTATGTTTGAGCAAAACGAATCTCTAAAAATTATGTGCTTAACAGGAAGCGTTAAGCCACCTGTTCCGTATAACATGTGATGCACTTTGGATATCCCTACATTCTTCAGCAAAAGAAAAGGGTTCGGCTAAATTTCTAGGTTGGTGAGGCGAAACTGCTCCAGGGCGACGATGATTGACCATAGTCGCTGAAATAGGCTGACACTAGATAGTGCTTATGTCAAAAACAAATAACTATTTGGTTGAGTGGCTTGAGGTTTTTGAGGGTTTTCTTTATTATCAAAAGTAGAGGTTAATATTGAGTTATTCGCTGTCATTCTCGTAAACTAAAAACATTTTTTCTGGTTGCGACCTGGTTTTGGAAAGTGTTTGATTGATACTAATATTTGACCGCATTACAACTTTGTGTGTAGCCTTTGCTTTAGAATAAAATTTCTCAATAAAAAATTAATGGTAATTCTATAAAAGTCAAAAAAAATAGAAGCAGCATAACGTGGAAATTACTTTTTAACATTTAGTTTAAGGGAAAGTGCAGTGAGTAACTCGAAATACAACTGGAGAAGCTCTGACACTAGACTTAATTACAAATTAATTAAAGACCCCAATGAGATTGTCAACACCATTACCGGCAGTTGACTGTGTCTCTGACTTCGTCCACATAACTCTATTTTCACAAAGGTTTTCTTCTTCGTGTTTGAAAACAAAATACCAAATTATAAATAGAACTACCCTGCTGTGACATACTCTAAATAACAGAGCATCTTAAAGGGTAAAGTTTTAATAAGACCACACCTAATGTAGACGGCAATGTGGGTATATAAAAATCATATACATTTTAGTGAATTTTCTTTAAAAAGAATCACTAATGAGGAGATCCCGACTTTTGAATTTTGAAATTTTTTTTTCAAATAAGCACGAACTAGGCCCCCTAGAATCCATATCCGGGATCAGTTTCAATTTTTATATGTTATATATATATATATATATATATATATATATATATATATATATATATATATATATATATATATATATATATATATATATATATATATATATATATATATATACAGGGTCGCTGATAAATCTGGAAACGGTCGATTATCCGGGAAAATATACAAGGTGTCGAAAAAAGTTTTATACAAAAGTTTTTGGGTTCTTCAATGTCTACTAGGCGGTGATAATTTTATTTATACAGGGTTGGTCATACAAGCGTGGCACACCAATATTAATTTTTTTTTAATGGAACACCCTATATATTATTCGATATTTCAATCCTTCTCTTAATTTTGAGCAACATTTATGAGAAGCATAATGTGCCTAAACTCAATCGTTTCAGGGTAAAAAAATAAATAAAAATAAACGCTACTGTTTTTAAAATCTATTGGATGAAGAACAAAAATAAATGAAAAGTAGAATATCTCTTGAAAACAATCTGTGAGTGTGAAAAGAACCGGTTGCGATGTTTTTAACATTGTTTGGAATCCCAAGATAAGATAAGATGCCCATAAGAAACGCAGTATTATTCTTTTGTTTTAAAATGTTTCCAGGACAACGAATGTCAAACATTCATTCAGTGTCAACAGTTTTGAAACATTAGTAATTTAGTGTCAACAGTTTTTGTGCAAAATGGCAAGTTTAAGTGAAACCGAACGTATCGAAATTTTAATGATGATAGGGTACGGTGATAGAACACGAAGTTTTGCTCAAGTGGTGATTATGTTCAATGAGTTGCATCCTGAGCGGGAATCGATCTCCAAATCCACAGTTTCGAAAACTTTGCATCGTTTTCACGAAACTGGCGGTATCAAGAATAAACCTAGAACTGGAAGGCCAGTAACCGTTACAAATGAAGAAAATTCTTTGAATGTAATATTGGATGTGGTGGAAAATCCGAAAACTTTGGCACAGCAATTGGCTTTAAATCACAATATGAGTCGATATTCAATTCAAAAGATTACGAAGCGGGAAAAGTTCCGTCCATATAAAATTCATTTATTGCAAGAACTGAGTGAAGACGATTTTGATCGCAGAATCGAGTTCTGTGAACTTATTATGGAGAAGTTACGCCAAAATTTTAACTTTGCCAACCACATTTTGTTTTCCGACGAATCTACATTTTGTTTGAATGGACAAGTCAACCGACACAACTGTAGGTACTGGTCAGACGAAAACCCACATTGGATGGAACAAATTCACACCCAAAGACCGCAAAAAGTAAATGTTTGGTGTGCTATTATTGGTGGACATATCATAGGACCTTATTTTATACACGGTAATTTGAACTCTGCTCGATATTTGACACTTTTGCAAGAATCAATTGTTCCAGACGTTAGTCGATTATTTCCGAACAATAACGACCCAAATCTACCAGCGGAAAAAATATGGTTTCAGCAGGATGGGGCACCCCCTCATTTTGGAATTGAGGTACGGGAATATCTGAATCAAACCTTTCCTGGCAGATGGATAGGGCGCAGGGGAACTATTGAATGGCCAGCTAGGTCTCCCGACATGACGCCGCTTGACTTTTTTGTGGGGTCATGTAAAAAATTTAATTTACCAAAATAGACCGCAGAATATTGAAGAGTTGCAAGCAAGGATTGTGCATGAAATTAATAACATTCCTCAAAACGCTCTTGTAAATGCAGTGCAATCTTTTGTTAAGCGAATTCATTATTGTCAGGAGGTCAATGGAGAACACTTTGAACATTTTATAAAATAGGATTCCAAACAATGTTAAAAACATCGCAACGGGTTCTTTTCACACTCACAGATTGTTTTCAAGATATATTCTACTTTTCATTTATTTTTGTTCTTCATCCAAT
Organism: Tillus elongatus; assembly: GCA_964006375.1. Taxonomy (NCBI): domain Eukaryota; kingdom Metazoa; phylum Arthropoda; class Insecta; order Coleoptera; family Cleridae; genus Tillus; species Tillus elongatus. The sequence continues at coordinate 99,539,176 of OZ023269.1, read as the reverse complement.
AGATTTTAAAAACAATAGCGTTTATTTTTATTTATTTTTTTACCCGGAAACGATTGAGTTTATGTACATCATGCTTCTGATAAATGTTGCTCAAAATTAAGAGAAGGATTGAAATATCAAATAATATATAGGGTGTTCCATTAAAAAAAAATTAATATTGGTGTGCCACGCCTGTATGACCAACCCTGTATAAATGAAATTATCACCGCCTAGTAGACATTGAAGAACCCAAAAACTTTTGTATAAAACTTTTTTTGACACCTTGTATATTTTCCCGGATAATCGACCGTTTCCAGACTTATCAGCGACCCTGTATATATATATATATATATATATATATATATATATATATATATATATATATATATATATATATATATATATATATATATAATCACACCGATAACTCAAAAAATATTAGAACGATTTCTACAAACTTTGACAGGTACCTTCCTTTTATTAGTGGCTTGGATAAGTTATCCAGCAAAATCGAGCTGAGTTCTCCGGGAAAATTTTGCGTTTTCTTTTGAAAAAAATTCACATCTCCGGAAATAACAAACCTGTGGCAACGAAATTTAGCAAGCTAGTTTACATTGTAAAAACCAAGCTGTGCACCAAAATTTAGGTCTCTAAGCTGAAAAAAAAGTTAGAGGCATGTAATGAAGCAAAATTTTAGTGGCACTAAAAGCCATAGAAGACGCAATACCAAAATATTAGGTGTTAAAACAAAATCTATTAAGTACTACTGAGCATTTTTATCTTTTCATGGCACAAAGAGTTCAAGAAGTACCAGACAAATAAGTTTGAAAATTTTATAATTTTTCTCTTGTAAATGTCAAACTGGCGATTTTAAACGCGAAAATTTGTATAACTATTGTGCTTTATTTATCGTAAATATTGTATAAAATGTATATTAAAATGTTCTAGATTATGCAACTCTTCTTATTTGTTAAAATAGTGTCAAAATATGCCTCCAAAGACCTTACATAAATAACTGAAGACTATTACGCGTTATCAACATTTTATTGTACAACATTTTTCAAGTGTTAGTGTGGTAGAATGGTAAAAGGCATCGCTGATAAGCACAGGAACGATGGTTCAAATCTCGCCGGAGACTTCCTTTCTCTTTTAGGTTTTTTTTGTCTTTTTGCGTCTTTCATGTAATTTACAAGTTACCTGATGTATTTCCAATATTTTTAGCGACTTTTTGTTGAAAAAAATTGCTAATGGAAGGTAAGCACTTTGAAGACTTAATTCAAGTTTAATAGCAGCTGTTGTTGTCCTTAGTTGGTAAAACCGTTCCACAGTTAACATAGACGTAGAGATTTGTGACGTCAGAAGAGGTTTTTTCTTCTCTACAACCGAATTCAATTTTTACATCATCCATAGGCAAAATAATTTTCTCAGGGAAGCCATAGAAAAATTATGTAGTTCTGTATTTAGATCAGATGTGAATGTTTTTTTAATTATTTAATTTATTTTTATTTCTAGTCGTTAATTTTCTTGTACAAAATGTTCTTTTAATAGCGAGTTTTCTTATAAATGAATTTAATAAAGTTTCTTTGAAAAAACGTTTGTTGCGAATTTTTGTATGAAAAATTATTCAATTTATGGAATATTTTTTAAACGAAATTGATCGTAAATAAGGTTTTAATGGATTTTCGTGCAAACAAATTATTTCATTTTTAATTTTAGTTACAAATTAGGTATATAATTTGAATTTTATGTATTCTTTTTGCAAAATTTTGTGTTAAAAGATATTTAGCCAGTTTTCACAGAAATTTTTTTGTGCTTCGTAGAAATCTTTTTTTTTTAAGATGTAATATATACATGTTTAACAGGTTATTTAAAAAAATGTTTACTGATTTTCTTGAAAAATGGTTTGCAAATTTTCATGCAATTTTTGTTGTCTTCGAAAAAGTTTTGTTAAAAAATTATACTTTGGTAGGTCGGTAAATATCTTGAAATGGTTGGTTGGCCAGGAAAATCGAACCAGTATTTTTTTTAATTTAATTTATTTTTATTAGCGAATTTTCTTGTGCAAAATGTTATTTTAATAGCGAATTCTCTTATAAATGATTTTAATTAATCTTTTTTGAAGAAATATTTGAGAATTTTTGTATGAAAAATTATTCAATTGATGGAACCTTTTTTTAAATGAAATTCGTCGAAAATAAGGTTTTAATGGATTTTCTGCAAACAAATTATTTTATTTTCAATTTTAATTACAGATTAGGTATACAATTTGAATTTTATGTACGCTTTTACCAGAATTTTGTGTAAAAGTCTTTAGCCAAATTTGATGCCTGCTTTCATTAAAAAAAGACATATTTGCCATTAAAAACATTTTAAAGAAAATCCACCACCATAACGCACTTGCTGCGTCCAGACTTTTGTTTTTATGACATAATATTTAAACAATTTTTTCCAAGTTAACAAAGAGGTTTTTTAAATTTCACATATATGCAATTATTTAAGTTGTGATAATAGATGCGTTTGCATCTTGAGGCAGATACACACCTTTTTAGGAATGACTTTGTATACAGAATGAGTTTTTTTAAGTGTTACAGGGTGATCTAGAAAACAGTTAAACTTTTTTTTATGAAATTTGCTGAAGTAGTAGGGTGACGTGGGACATATTTAGACGTATTTTTGACATCTACCACTCCCTATATATTTTAAGGGGCGAGGGATGACTTTTGATTTTTATTTAAAGGCGGTGATGTACTTCTCTTTCAGACAAATCGAATCTACGTAAAAAACTATAAATGTGTAGAAAAAAAATGTATTTGCTCTTTCGATTACGAAAGTATAATTCATTCGGTTATAATACAAAAAAAAGATTATTAATTGTGTGATTAGTTGGTTCGAAATGTCCCTCTTCAACTTCCAAACACATTTTCACTCGTTTATGATGAATGAATCCCGTACATACTGCAACATTTCAGCTGTCACTAGTGAGCAAGCAAAGCGGATTCTGCATTTCATATAATTTAAATTTTCAGGTGCAATCTCCATCACTTTATCCTTTATAAATCCAACAAATAGATAATCAAGGGGGGGCATATCCGGCAATCTGGCAGGCCAGTTAATTGTGCCGGATTAACTAATCCACCTGTTTTTAAATATTCCCTTCAAATAAGTACGGGCCTGTATTGCTTAGTGGGGTGGATCTCCATCGTGTTAAAACCGTGTGTTTGTCTGGGCTTATGTTTGGTATATCATATATATATATATATATATATATATATATATATATATATATATATATATATATATATATATATATATATATATATATATATATATATATATATATATATATATATATATATATATTGACGTAGTTGGTTTTGATGTTGATTTGGCAACGTTATTTTTCAGTGCGGATTTTACAACGCCCAGTAATGCAACCTCTATAATTAGACTAGAAGGTCGCGGGTTCGAGTTCCGTATTCAGAAAGTCGGCTTCTTTCACTCGAATGTGGAAATGCCGGCTTCTGATGAGTTATAGGTAGTGTTTTTTGTTTGTATGTGTATGTAAGCTCCCCCCGCACAAGTCTAAGACTTCTGGATGCGGGGTTTGTCTACTGTAATATTATTATGAAAGAAAACCCTCATACTACGTTTTAACTGGTTGCATTAGAATATGAAGATAGTCAGACAACAGTGCTAGGTGTCATGAGGAAGGATAAACTACATCCCTGCAAGGTTGATCTCGTACAGCGACAACAGTTTTGTGAATCTATGATGGATTTCTGCCAAGAAAATCGACGTTTGCACCGAAGGATAATTTTTTCCAATGAGACCACGTTTTGTCTTCATGGCATAGTGAAGTGTCAAAATTGCAGGTATGGTAGTTCAGTAAATCCTCATTGGATGGTGGAGGCACATACTCAGCACCCACAGAAATCAATTGTGTGGAAATAATTGATAGGAGAATAGTAGGGCATTTCTTATTTAAAAGAACCTTTACCAGTAAAAAATATTTAGAGTTTTTGCAACATTACCCTGTTCCAGCGCCAATGATCGTGACATTCCAGAAAATACCATAATGTTTCAACAAGATGGTGTATTACCGCACTATACTGTCATTAAAATTGGTAGATTGGAAGGAAACGACCGATAAAATGGCCCAGGAGACCATCACATCTTACACCCCTGGATTATTTGTATGGGTTTATTTAAAGTCTACGGTCTACAAGATCCAAGTCAACACCTCACAAAATTTAGCCGAAGTGCAAAATCAGCTTAGAGGTAAAATACGCAGACTTAGTCCGGAAGTGATTAACTAACGTATTGTCAAGAAGTCGGTGGACGGCGCTAATTTAAGTTAAGTACGTCATTATTTCAAACAAGTGATGACGAGAAATCCACTTTTGTGTCAAAATGTGTTTTTTTATTAAATACAATAAATGTGTTCGCAGATCATATTTTTTTGCTAGCTTTTTCTGGATTTATTCTATATTTTAGACGCGCACTGTATAATAATATGTATATGTATATATATATATATATATATATATATATATATATATATATATATATATATATATATATATATATATATATATATATATATATATATACAGTGTGTCCGAACCAGAACAACTGCGACCGGTATATGAAAATCATTTTAGAGGTTTGCTCTAAAAATTTTGTTAGTTATCAAGCAGAAGATGTATCGTGTGTTGATATTTCTTTGTTACACTGTGCGTAGATATTACGTAAATTTAAATAACCTTATCTGTCTAATTTATTTTAATGATGACAACAAACTTGAAATCTGTGACAAGCTAAATTGTTTTTTTTTTCACAGGCTAGTTAGCACAATGACTTTTTGAACGTTTTTATAATAAAAGTCTCTGTATCACGGAAACCTTAAAAATATGCATATACAAATATTACATCATTCTGTTTAGACTTTAACGCGCGTGTGACCGACAGCATAGTTATAACAATATGCTGTGCTTTCAACTGTAAAGAAATATATAGGAAATTCTATTTTAAGAATCGAGTTTTGTGCGAACGCTTATATATATATATATATATATATATATATATATATATATATATATATATATATATATATATATATATATATATATATATATATATATATATACAGGGTGGCGCAATGAAAACTAAACAGACCGATTTGCGTCCAGATAATTTTTTTTAAGAAACGCTGAAACACGTGGATTTTAATATTGAGGAGGAAATGTTTTGACATAAAACTGAACTTTGTCACATCAACCCCTTAAGGGTGGTGATAACAACCCATATATTTTAAATGGGCAACATGGGTCGGGTGTTACATCATTTGAAAGCTCTTTCTTTTCTGAATTAAGCACACTTTTTTTGGAAGCTTTATTAACTCGTTTAAAAATTATTCACAGTTGGAGCTGCAAGAACGCATTTCACATAATAAATGCACTAATTAGTATATTTTTCGTTAAAAAAAACTAAAAAACAAGACCAAACGTCCAAAAATGTTTATTCAGTTAAGCAAGTGTTCAAATTGTTGACGACCAGCTTCCATACAAAAGTACAAATTTAGTTCAAAATAAGCTCTGACATTCTAGAGCATTTGTGGAGTTATTAGACGGCATTCTTCAACAATGCATCGTCGTAATTCTTTCAAAGACTCCGGTTCTGTTGCGAAAATCATACTCTTTAAACGGAGTTAAGTCCGATGATCTAGTGGACCACTCAATAGCACCTCTACTCTCAATCCATTGCCCTGGAAACTCTCTGTTCAAAAACTCCCTAACACGTTGTGAAAACGCTAAAGAGCTCCATCTTCTTAAAACACTAATTGATTTTCTTGATATCGATCATCATTTTCAACAATGTCAATTAGTAGAAGGTAAACGATATCTTCTAGTAGCTCCAAATACGTTTCGTACTCAAATTGCCATCAACAAAAATTGGTCCGATTAAACTGTCTCCAAAAATGCCAGTCCAGAAACTCAATTTCTGTGGAGTTTGAGTGTGAACTTCGTGAAAATTTCTTGGATAATTATCTGCCCAATAACGACAATTATGACGATTGACTGTAGAGTTTAATAAAAACGTACACACGTCTGAAAAATATTGAACAGAAAGTTCCCGTTATCAGCTATTCGTGCAGCCATAACTTCACAACACTCCAGCCGCCGATCAAAATCATCTTCATTCAGTTGTTCTACAAGATGAATTTTATACGGGTGAAATTTATGATGCTTTAATATTCCCTGAATAGTTCTTCTTTTGATGTTTGAAACAGTTTGAAACATTTTTTCGTGCTCAAAGTTGGGTCTGCAGCAATTTGTCCTAAAACTTCGATCTCAGTAATCTCATTTCTAACCGGAAATTCACGTTCAGGATCCCGTTTTTTTGTGGATACTGAACCACTTTGTCGAAACTTTGCAACTAACTCCAAAATGTATTTTCTGTTAACATGTCTGTTCGGATGTCGTTCATTAAACGGATTTGCGATACGGTTGGCACAGTCATCGTTTTTGAAAAAGAAAGTAATTATTTCAACTCTTTCTTCTACAGAATACACCATTGTGAAACTAATTTTCGGTAGTACTATCAAGTATCAAACCGACCGATAAACTGAAATAATAAACCGCATTTATCTCATTCCGATAGGAAATGTTATGATAGTGAATTTTTTGTTTACAAACCAACAAAACATTGACTATTAGCACATTTCTTATCGGAATGAGTGAAATGCGTTTTTGCATCTTCAACAGTGAATAATTTTCAAACGAAGTGATAAAACTTCCATAAAATTAGTGTTCTAAATTCAGAAAAGCAAGACCTTTCAAATGATGTAACACTTGATTCATATTCCCTATATAAAATATAAGGGTTGTTTTCACAACCCTTAAGGGGTTGATGTGATTAGGTTGAGTTTTATGTCAAACATATCCCCCTCAATATTAAAATTCTCTGGACCCAAATCGGTCTGTTTCGTTTTCAATGCGCCGCACTAGATATATATATATATATATATATATATATATATATATATATATATATATATATATATATATATATATATATATATATATATATATATATATATATATATATAGGTGTCACACCGATAACTCAAAAAATAATGGGCAGATTTTGATCAAACTTGGCATGTTTGTAAATGGTCTGGACAAGTTCTTTATCAAGAAAAATTTGACAAGGTTTTCCGGGTAAATTTTGTGTTTTCTTTCGAAAAAAAAATTTATCTCCTAAAATAGAAAAGCATTGATAACCAAGTTTGGTAGGTACGTTTACAATATAAAAAGCAAACTACACACCAACATTTATATTTCTATATGACAAGAAAAAAGTTGTAAAAAAATAATTGGCGCCAGATCATTTATCTGAAAATTCACCACCATAACGCACTTGATGCGTACAGACTTTTTACCCCCAGCCAGAACAGACATTATGCTAAAATCGCCGATGAATCAGATTTGTAAGTTTGCTAACCAAGTCTGCAATGTCAGTGGTGCTGTAATATGCAATGTTCATCTGTTTTCTGTCATGTAATTTACTTATTTTTCTTTTTATTTGCTGTTAAGTTGTTTTTACTCTCTCAGCCTCAAATATCTAATTGTATTTTTTTGCATATATAGTTCTCTATGACTATAAGTTAGGAACCCTATTGGTGAATTTATTTTTTCTTTTGAGTTGTAATTAATTATATGTATATATATATATATATATATATATATATATATATATATATATATATATATATGTTTATAAAATTTCATAACGCACTTGCTGTATTCAGACCTTAAAATTGAATTTTGCATGAAAACCCTTATTGGATATCCTAAAAATGTAATACCGTAACGCAAGGCCTTTTTGCTAATGCAATGTCCACCGTATGCCGAAATCTAGAATGCAATGTACTTTTTTGCACTGCACTGTTCTTCTAGAAATGGTAAAAATACATTTAAAAATCTGTAAAGTGTAACCTAAATATTTGGAAATTATTTTATCTTCTGATCGACCGTCACCTCCTTCGTTGGAGCTAAAGACAACGTAAAATTCCTGAAGAGTAATCAAATCAAATTGAATGTTCCAATCAGGACAAAGAAATGATACATAACACAGAATAGTTGAGTTTGTATACGATTATTTCTTAATTAAAAATAACCTTTACTTTACACAGCATTCTCTTTTAACCCGCTGTAAAGTCAATGAAACTGAACCATTTCGTTTTTGTTTAGATGAAATGAACTGAAAATAGAAACTAATTGGATCACCCTCAAACAGGAATCGATCCAAGAAGCCTGAAAATGAAATTTCAATAAGTAACGTAACATCACCCAAATGTGTATTTTCCTTCCAGGCATTCAAGCAAAATAAAAATGTGTGACTAGCATTAATTTTTGAATAATTAATAAGATTCCTCTACGTTGCGAACTTGTCTACACGTTTTCTATCTCTCTTTTTTAGCATCCATGTCATACAAGTTTTATGTGTTTCCATTGCAGTCCTAGGTGAACCCTTTACAGAAAATAACATAAACATTCATGCACAATCTTGATATCTAGGAAGTTATTTAACATTTACTGTTTTTAATGAATTTTCCCAGAAAAAAATCACCAATGAGGTGATTGCGACTTTCGAATTTTGAAAACCTTTTTTCAGATGAGCGTGAACTAGCCTCCGTGTTTATCCGTAGATATCCGTGGTTAGTTTCAATTTCTATATGTTTATACAGGGGAGGGTTTAAACGTGTTTTAATCATATATTTGAAAAACCGCTCTTAGTGAGATGAAAAGTAGGCTGTGGAACTTTCCCTCTTATAAATCCCCAAAAGAGAAAATCTACAGCCGTGAGATCAGGAGACCTTGCGGGTCAGTTTACCGGGCCACCACAACTAATGTATCTACCTCCAGACATGTAATTTAAAGTATATCTGACTTGGCGTGTAAAGTGCTGCGCGGCTCTATCTTGCTAAAACCACACCTCTTCTTGTTGATTTTCTTCGTTGATCAGAAGTTAAAGTAAATTGTGCCTCAAAAAATTAATGTACATCTACCCATTTAGGTGGCCTTAAAAAATGTGGCCCAATTTTATTCATTGGAAAATTCATAAGCAGGCAAAAAGTAGAGCAAATGCAACAGTCATACCGATAAACTAAAAAATAATTGGAGGATTTAACTAAAATTTGACAATTGTCTTTTTTGGGAAAACTTTGGACTTCCTTTTGAAACACTCTTGTATCTTTAAACTAGCAAAGCTATCACAACCAAATTTGATACTTAAGTTTCTACTATAAAATGTACCATACGCATCGAAATTCACATTTCTAGGTGAAAAGGAAAAAAGGTATAAGCATTTAAAAAAAATGCGTACCAGTCGTGCGCTCTGGATGGCACAAGATCAGATTATTTTGTGTTGTTAAGAAAATCTATGCAATATAAGAGGCAAAAGTTTTCTGGGAGCAAGAAAAGTCAAAACCAGAAAAATTACTTTGACAGTTTTATACTTTTTCTTCTAGAATCGTCAGCATCTCTAAAACTGAAACGTCAAAACCATCAATTTTTAGATCAAAATCTGAAAAGAATACGGCTTGTGTAAGAAAAATTTCGTAAGAAGTGTGTTCTACAAAGCTTTAAATTTCAACTTCAGCCGTCATTGTCCTTCATTTTGATAGAATATTTGCATAAAGATAACTTCAAGTAGACACATTTTCTAATGTTTTGGGAGTATGTAGTATAAGAACGTATTTAAGTTTTAAGGGACTGAATATACAACGTGGTCCAGCAGTGCGTTCAAGTTCAATATCGCCTTTATTATTCAATAATAAAAAAATTAAACAAAAGGTGCATGTGCTAACGTTAGCTACAAACTAAAATTATTTTTGCCTATACAAGGTATTGCATAAGTTAAATACAACCCAAACCTCACTTATTTTTAATAATATATCCTGTATAATGTTTCATTTTTGAATTTCTCTTGTTTTGCAAATTCATCCAGTGTAAGTTTCTGGGGTCGTTATAGAGGCGTTCAAAAGTTATGGCCACTTTTCTAAAACATCAGAGGCACATTTGACGGTCTGTATCTTCATTAATATGTCAGCATGCCACACTCTATTAAACCAAAAATCTGAAAAGTGTTCTTATTTTAACTTCAATAAATATAGAAAGAATTCCTTGAAAACAGTATACAGAGTGAGTAAAAACACTGGAGTCCAGTTTCCTCGTGTATTCAAATAAAACAGCCTCTATATTACAATCAATTTCGATACATCAACAAATGTTATTTCAGTTTTATTAAGTATTGCCTATACCTAAAACCAGTATTTACTGAGATCTTGGGTGTTCTTTTAAGAAAAAAAGTACATTTATACACAGGAACAAGTTAATGTATTATATAGTAAGCCACTCAAAAGCCCTGGTTCTCTAAAAATTGTGACTAGGCCAGACTTGAAAAGGTCAAAGCTCACAAAGCGCTTCTACACAATCTCAGTCAAGAAAACCGTCAAGCATTTAACGACGCAAGAAACCGCTATGTCGGCATTCTTTCTGAGGCAAAAAAACTGGTTTAATAACTACATCAAAAACAAAGTCCTTTTAAGCTCCAAGGGCAGCAAACACTTCTGGACTCTTGCTAAATCTATCGGGAATAATTTCTGCAAGAGCACGTTTCCACCTCTTGTCTCAGGGGATTAAATTGTTTCTACCGCCCTGGGCAAGGCTAAACTTTTTGTCTCGTCGTTCACCGGCAATTCTACTCTCAACCCACCTCCAAATGTTCAACCACCGACAGTCTCCAATGTCGCGCATATAATGACGGATGTCATTTTCAAAACCAAAAAGATACGAAAGATGCTCTCTTCTCTTAATACCAGGAAAGCATCTGGCCTTGACGAGATGCCAGAAATTGTTCTCAAAAAATGCGCACCAGAACTTGAAACTATATCCAATTAATGCAGAAATCCCTCAAGGTACAGCTTTAGCCCCTACTTTGTTTCTTCTCCACATCAATGACCTCCTCTCTAGCACATCTAACCCAGTTCACAGTTACGCGGACGACAGCACCCTCCACTCAAATATACAATATTCTAAGCCTGTCTATGTGGCCCAATTAGATGAGGATCGCAGACTCATGGAGGGTTCTGTCTCCGTGGATCTCCAAAAAATATTAGACTGAAGAAGTAGAAATCTTGTACAATTCAACCCCACCAAATCACAGTCTTGCTTTCTTTCTCATAAAAGATACACCAGCACTAGACCCATCAGAATAAACAACCAAGTTATTCAAAGTAGTGAGTCATTTTCACTTGTTGGCATTTCTGTGGATCGAAATCTCAATTGGCACCAACATGTCACATCACTTGCAGAAGCGGCTGCTAAGAAATAAGGTTTCCTCGTCCGGGCTCGCAAATACTTTTCACCAGCTAATCTCTATACCTTATATACTTCGCAAATACCTCGAATACTGCTCCCACATCTGGGGTGCTGCTGCTGCTGCTTCTACACTCGCTATCCTGGACTCCATTCAGAAGAGAGCTATACGTCTCATTGGTGACCCTACTCTCACCCAAAGGCTGGCATCCCTTGCCCAACGACTTGCCGTTGGTGACCTCTCTCTCTCTCTCTCTCTGTGTGTGTGTTTTATAGATATCTGCACGGACACTGCTCAGAGGAGCTTTATTGCATAGTTCTTCCACCTGCTCTCCCCAACAATCTACCAGGGGAACAGAGCGAATGCACCCTTTCACTGTCCAGGTCACCAGACATAGAACGTCTTGTTATGCCCGCTCTTTTGTCCCGAGGACCTCCAAGTTGTGGAATTCCTTGCCGGCGCATGTTTTTCCTTCTCCTCCGAACCTCCAAACCTTTAAGTCCAGAAATAACAAGTTACCTCTTTCCTCCTTGTCGACACCCACGGTACGATAGTATTTAGGCTGTTAGCACTCGTGGTGTGTTGTTGATATATGCAAAATAAACAATGTTTTGACTTACTTGTCAAACATTAACTTAAACCACCGAGTAGTTATTTTCTCGTATTTGAATTACAACAAGAGGCTAAAATGAATTTCTCTCGACAATAAATGATTGATGTGATTTCTGTGTTAAGAGCAAGTAACAACAACTGTTTATTCGCGACAAGTATCTATCATGAGCAATATTCCGATAGAGGACAACCACACAGAAGTGCTTCTGAAAGACTGATGCGACGTTTTGACGAAACGGAGAACACAGGATACAAGAAGACTGAGAAAACCAATCCTGTTTTGAACGAAGAGAAAATGTTGATAGTAAACTTGAAAGTGATAGGAGACCCTTATATCAGCTCAAGAAAAATAGCAAGGGAAATTTATATCAGTAGTACACTGTTTTACGAATTTTACGTAAAAACAAATTTTACCCATACCACATTCAACTTCTCCAAGGACTGTACAATGATGATCATCAAAGGCGACTATCATTTTGTCACTGGGTACAGCAACAAATCCAAAGAGATACAATATTCTTCAACTTTGTGTTGTTCCCTGATAAAGCAACATTTCTTAAGAACGCACATGTCAAAAGACAAAACTTTCACTACTATTTTACTGAAAATGCTAACTTTACTCACATGACTGGTCAAAATAGACGGTCTGTTAAATCATTGGTAATTTTATCATTGGTCCGTATTTCTTTGAAGAATGGCTTACTGCACAGCAAAATCTTCAGTTTCTAAGAGAAGACCTTGGACCACTATTAGACCAACCATCTGTTAGCATACGTGATCATATGTGGTTTAGCCTTGACGGTGCCCCAGTTCATCATACAGCTAACATTCATGCTTTTCTTAACCAACATCTTCCAGAACGCTGGGTTTGGAGAGGAGGGCCGAATGCATGGCCATCTAGGTCACCTGATCTCACAAAAATGCACTTCTTTTTATGGGGTTATGTAAAAAATTTTGTTTATCAGACATAACCGTCGACAAAAGAAGATACGAAGGCTAGAATATGCGGTGTATTTGATAATATTAATTTAAGTGTATCACCAGACGCTAACTATTCGTTTGAAATTTGCTGAAACTTATGTGCTGAGCAAAATTGTGGTCATTTCTAACACTTAATTAACTAGCTTTCACTGTTTTGTGTAGTTATTCACAATTGTCCGTGATTTGATACATTGTAATTTCAGCTTGAAGTTTTATTTCAATATCACTAAATCGCATACTTTTATAATTTATACTTATTAAATTTTTCCATGAAAATTTTCTTTTCTAGTTATTATTTTTATTTGAAGGATATCTTTTCTCCAAGCTGTTGTATATTGGTGACAATACATTATTTTAGGAATATGTCACAATTTTTTGAAGTAATAAAACGAGGTCGGAATAAGTACTAGGTTTTGAGACGTAGTGACTGTAAATCTTAATATAACTCTTTATATGCCCCAACGGGTGTTTCAAAAATAATACACTAATTCGTTCCTGTGTATAAATGTACCTTTTTTTCTTAAAAAAACAGCCACTATCTCCGTAAATTCTGGTTCTCGATATAGGGAATACTTCATGAAACTAAAAGAACATTTGTTGGTATATCAAAGTTGATTAAAATATGCAGGCTGTTATGTTTGAATTTCTCAAGAAAACTTGACTTTAGTGTTTTTACTCACCCTGTATACTCTTTTGAAGGAATTCTTTATGTATTGATTGAAGTTGTAAGAAGAGCACTTTTGCAGATCTTTGGTATGGTAGAGTGTTGCATGCTGACATATTAATGAAGGTATAGGCCGTCAAATGTGCCTCTGATATTTTATAAAAGTGGCCATAACTTTTGAGCGACCCTGTATAGACTCCAACAACTCTACACTGGATGGATCGGCAAAACAAGGGGGAAAATGAAACAATATGCAGTGTACCATTAAAAAAAGATGAGTTTGGGTTGTATATAACTTATGCAACACTCTGTATATGAAAAAATAATACTAGTTTGTAGCTAGCGTTAGTACCTGCAACTTTTCTTCCAAATTTTTTTATTACTGAATATTTAAGGAGATATTGAACTTCAACGCACTCTTGGACCACCATGTAGGTTCCCGCCGGAACTAGCGTTTATTTGAACATTTTTTTTTAAATTTAAAAGTCGCGGTTACCCTATAACAGACCTTTGTGAAAGTTTTTTTTAAAACAACTCCTATTGTCATGCAAACTTTTTAAAAATAACTCTTTCTATTTGGGTAATACACCCAAATGAAATATAAGTCATTTAGAGGCGACAAAAATTAAGTATAGCAGGAAAATATGTACTAGTTTAAATAAGTTTCACCCTCCAAATTTTATTTGGATTGCTACAGTCGTTTCAGAGAAATTTGGAATAAACCAAAAAAAAAAGAATAAAAAAATGAACACCCTGTATGAAGCAACATCGGACCCTCGTTGATATGAAAAAAAGTCTTATTTTTGCGTGAGAAATCTAACCACCAGCGATGGTACATGTTTCCTGAAACATCCTGTCAGTTATCAGCACTTTTTATATGATTTAGGATAATAGCGTTTATTTAATTTGTTTTTATTATTTGACTTTTATTTTTTATAATTATCAACAATTTATGTATTGTGTCCGCTAATAAACTAAACCTCTTAATAAAAAAAAAAGTCTGGACGCAGCAAGTGCGTTATTACAGTGAATTTTTATAAAAATGCTTTGAATATCAAATATGTCTTTTTAATGCAAGCAGACATCAATTTGGCTACCGATATAACCTATATAGTAGAAACAATGTGGCATATTTTATCAAAATAACTTATTGTTTGAAAATGTACAAAAATTTTCCAACAATAAACTTTAAATGTTGGTTTCCTAGCAAACAAACCTTAGGTTATTAGCAAATTGGTTATTGAAATTTGAAGCATTTAATAAAAATTTTCTACCAAAACGAACTTACTGCGTCTTGATTTTTTTTCTTACAAACATATTACGATAAATAATGGAATAAAATAAGGCTGTTCGAAAAAAGATGTAGGGATCACCAACGACTTATGTGCCAGCCGGTGATTGTCATAATAATTTTAGATGCAGCTCAAGACATTAACTTATACAATTTTGTCTCGTCTCTTGTATAATAATAATAATATTGAGCTTTACCGTAGAAATGCGTCACCCTGTATATATGTAAACACATCAAAACTGAACGTAAACCTGGATATGGATTCCAGGGGGCCTAGTTTGCGCTCAATGGAAGAAATCTTTTTAAAATTCTAAAGTCGCGTTCTCCTCTTTGACGAATTTTTTGTACGAAAATTAGCTAAAAATTATGGACCGTTAAACCATAAACTTAACTAAAACTACCGCCAAAGCACCAGAGAGAAAACAACTAACCTGTTGCATATCAGTCCTTTTTGTAAAACTTCCTTTATGTGTGTTGATAAAATATGATAAAACATAACAAACACTGTTTAGTCCACCCACTAACATTATAAAAGCAATAATTTGCACTTGTATAAAAAATTTTCCCAAATAACCCAATTAATTTGCCAACTCAAACAGATAAACATATAAACAATCTAATACCATACGATAAACGTCACTTACAGCGTGTAACAGACCTGCGCAATAATATCAAATATTCCGTTGCCAGGCAACGACATACGTGATCTCATATAAGCCAGGTTTGCCATTGTCAATGAAACACGGTGATATTAAAATTAAATGTTTCAAATTTGAAGATCTCAATTTTCTGTAAACCCAGAAAGCTCAATTTTGGCACATAGTTATATCTTTCCCAAAGCAATACGTTAATCAATTTTCATCGAAATATCTTTGTAATTTTCCGAGAAAAAATTTTTTTTCGAAAGAAAACTCAAAATTTTCCCGGAAAACCTTGTCCGATTTTGCTGGCTAACGAACTTATCCAAGCTATTAATAAAATAAAGGCACTCGCCGAGTTTCAGCAAAATCGGTTAATTATTTTTTGAGTTATCGGTTGGATACATATACATATATATATATATATATATATATATATATATATATATATATATATATATATATATATATATATATATATATATATATATATATATATATATATATATATATATATATATATATATATATATATATATATAAACATATAAAAATCGAAACTGACCCCATATATGGGTTCTGGGGCCCAAATTCGCGGTCATTTGAAAAAAATTTTGCAAAGTCTCACCATCGATACCTCTCTATTAGTAATTTTTTTAAATAAAATTCACTAAAAATACATAAAACTAAAAGAAAAGCAATAGAGCTTTACCACATTAAAGCCGATGTAATGCGCTAGCATTAGATGCAACGTTGTCAAATCTACGAGGCTCTAATAACGTATTTAAATAGTTAAAATGTCGAGTTTTTACATCAAATTCCACAAAAAAAGCGTTCAGCCTCTTAACGATTTTTCGTGCATAAAACATTCACAATAACTCTTATTCGTAGTAATATACCCGCCCCGTTTTGATGCATTTGCAGTAAAACTTAAATTGAATACTCTGACAGATGGCGAGGAATACCTATGGGACATTCTTGAAGTTGAATTTTTGTCCGTTCAAAAATAGGCAAAAGAAATATAATAAGATTTCCAAGTTTGTTGTGTGTCGTCTTCAGAGAAACATTGGTTGTGTTGTACTTGGGGAAGTCTGAAACTGATCACATAATGTAAATTTAAATTGATTTCTTAGAAGTTTTCAGTTTCACCCCTCTAGCAAATTTCTAAGGTGCACAGATTCATCAACAAAAACGCACTCTTCTTTCAAGTAAGACGGCTGAGTTTTCTGATTAATTTTAGTTGAAACTCGCCTAGTGGATAATAATAATAATGATAACAATAGTAATAATAATAATAATAATAATAATAATAATAATAATAATAATAATAATAATGATAATAAGGAGAATAGAGCACTATATGGGCGAAAGCAGGCGATTTTAATCGGTCTGTATCATGGATCAAGGACTTGGAAGCCGTGCATGTGAACTTGCCACAGATATCGGTGAGAGAGTTTACACTAGTTAAGGTGATTGCCACCGTCAGGAGAACTCGGAACTGGAGTGTGCCGGGGCCTGACAGGCTGCACAGATTCTGGCTTAAGTATTTGACCGGCGCGCAGAAGAGTCTTTTACATTGCTTCACCCGAGCACTGAGCAACCCAGACGAAGTCCCTAAATTTCTCACTGAAGGAAACACTTTTATGCTCTTCAAAAAAGGAGATGCAAACAAACCCAAAAACTACAGGCCAATAGCCTGCCTGCCTGCCATTTACAAGCTTTTCACTTCCCTGATTAATGAAAAAATATACCAAAATTGTCTGACAAACAACATCTTCGAGGAGGAACAGAAGGGATGTCTTAGAGAATCTTTGGGCCGCAAGCCACAGCTAACACTAGACACTGTAGTACTAAAACAAGCCGAGAGAAGAAAACGAAATCTACATGTGTGCCACATCGACTACAATTAGGCATTTTATTCTGTACCCCACGATTGGTTTAACAAGGTACTTGATTCTGCACAAGGATCAGAAACCTCCTTCAACATAGTAGTTGGAGAACAAACATATGGATGACTAATAAAAATTGTAGAAAAGTGTATATCTGGAGGCGCATTTTTCAGAGGGACTCCCTGTCGCCGGTGTGGTTCTGCTTGGCATTGAACCCCATGTCGACTGTCCTAAACAAAACTGGAGCAGGGTATAAACTCAATATGAAAGACCGAAGAAGAATATTTCACTTACTATACACGGATGATCTTAAATTGTCCTCTGAGGCACAAGACAAGCTCCACTCACTGATTAATGCTGTTAAAATCTTTATAAATGATATATAAATGTCGCTTGGACTCGACAAATGTGCTATAATCAACGTCAGTAGAGGGGCGGGGCAGTCGAAAGTCACCGACAGCCCTTCTGCGATATCGAACAACTACCGCCTGAAGAGACATACAGCTACCTAGGAAGTCCTCAAAACTAGCGCGTGGATCATAGCCGGCTAAAGCGAGAGTTGCAGGAGAAATATATGAAGCGAGTTAGGAGGCTCATAAATACTAAGCTTTTCGGAGGTAACCTCTGTGCTGCTATCAACTCATGGGTGGAGCCAGTATTGACATAATCTTTTAAAGTTGTCAAATGGTCTGACACCGACTTGGTTAAAATGGGCAGACTCGCGAGAAGGCTTCTTACGAAATTCCGGTGCCTTCATTAATTATATAAAGAACCTCTGTTTTAAGCAAGAAAGAAACATGTCACAGAGTTTTCTTGCATTGCAGGATGAACTGATGAAGTTGGTGGTGTGGTAGAATAAGGGTTATATTCCACTTAGGCTGGGTCAACGCAGCTATGAGTTAGACATCCCAGCTGACCAGGACTGCAAGGTCCAATGGAGTTGAGTTAGACATCCCAGCTGACCAGGACTGCAAGGTCCAATGGAGTGACCAGGCTACACATTGAAGGTACCCCAAACACATGCGGACAGAAAATGTTGATAAAGCCTCTTCGCCCATGTGGTTGGTTAGGGGGCAACTGTATCCGGAGGCGGAGGGTTTTATGATGGCCATTCAGGATGAGGTTGTAAAAACCAAAAACTACGAGAAGCGTTGCCTAAAATTAGAAGCGGTGGATGAATGTCGAAAATGCGCAGCTGTTGGAGAGACCATTGAACACGTCATGGCAGCATGTCCTGCCCTCTCAAACTCAGCTTACTTAGGTAGGCATAACCAGCTGGCAAAAATCATCCACCAACAAATTGCTTTAAAATACAGCCTCCTGAAACCGTCAACAACACCAGCCCACTACAAGTATTCTCCAGAGGCGGTGCTGTAGTCGGCGGACTTTCGCCTGTACTGGCACCGACCCATGATAACGGACCATACTGTGGACTGTGGAAATTCTTAGAATCGTAGGCGATCATAAATAGCCCATTATATTATATAACCACAATCGGGAAAAACCCAGAAGATTGTAATTACCATAATTAGAGGTACAAATACTAAAGATTGAGTTGCAAATGCCAGAATGACCGACAGTTTAGTAAATATTATTTGGTACCACTCAGTTCATCTTAGCAAGAGCGCTAAAAATTCGGTGTGCAACATACTTTTGGAAGTGTTGACAGTGAACAAAAGTGTTGTCAATTAAAATGCCTAAAACAAAATTTAATACGTTGTGAATATGAATTACGGAGAACTTACATGGGATGGAGACCAACTTTTTTGTACTGTGTGTTCAAAAATTGTAAGTACGTTGTTTTTTACTACATATGTTTCTTATTTATTGAAAAGTAAATGTATCCATAAAATTTAAATACAAAAATTAAATTTGATAGTTACTCAGACGATAAGATTTTAAATTTCATAAAAAAGTGTCAAACTAATTTTGGCCCAGAGTAAACATCTTTCCTGTAGAAAAATTTTCAACAAAGAATTTTTTTTTTTTGGTCACTACAGGTTCATGCTGACGAAAAGTTAATTGTGGATCGGCATGTAAAACCGCAAAGTATATTCTCAACATGAGCAAAGTTGAATCAGGTTCACAGCAAACCTTAAAACTTGCCTTCAACAGAAACCCAAACAAACCAAACAGAAGCAGTTCAATGAAGATTTATGCAACGCGATGATTGGTAGCAATATACCGCTGACAAAATCAAATAATTCAAACCGAAAGCAATTTATAGGAAAGTAGTGCAAACATAATATCCCTGAAGAGTCAACCATTCGTAAAGAATGAATCGACACCATTTTTAAAGAAACATGACTGAATGTAAGGAATGCTCCGAGTTCAAATTACTTTTATGTTGTAGTAGATGAAAGTACAGATTTTTGCGGTAGATATATCGCACATGCATTAATTGGCGTGTTAGGGCAAGTGTGTCTAGACACATCCCCGCTTTCTGCGTAAAAAAAAAACCAATAATTTAGTTAAAGCCAGATTTGTTCATGACTTTCTACAACTTTTTTCTTGCCTGATGTTTTTCCTTACATGCTTAAGGCCGGACAAAACCTAAAAACGTTTTATTCCAACGTATTACATGTAACTTGTTTGGCTCATGGCATTAATAGATTAGCAAAGCGTATCAAAGAGCAGTTTCCTTTACTAAATGAATCTTATTAACTACATTAAAAAAGTATTTTTAAAAGCTCCAATACGCATTCAATTTTATAAAGAACACGCTCCAAATCTTTCAGCTGCCTCCACAACCTGTTATAACTCGTTGTGGTACATGACTTGATACAGATATATTTTATGCTTACAATTACGACGTAAATTAAAGCGTTATTAACGCTCTGAACGACTCCTCTTTCACCGCTCTCATAAACTCCAAAAATCTGTTTAAAAATCCAGATTTAAAGAAAAAATTATATATATATATATATATATATATATATATATATATATATATATATATATATATATATATATATATATACTAATTATTCTTTTGTATCTTCAATATTATTAAAATTAGAGGGTACATGTACATTTATTATGTATAATCTTATGAATTATGATACATATGTATAAAAAACTTGTATTTTCTAACAAATTGTGTTTTATTATTGTAAAATTAAATTTACTAAACTTGAAGTATCATTTTTACCAAATTTTCCCACTAAAAAAATTAAAAAACACAATAGTATTCATAATAAGTCATTTAACAAACTTATTATTATGCATAATTTTCTGCATTTTTTCTAAAATCTTTGCATTTTTTGTCAATTTGACGCATTTAACTTCGCATATTTTTGTCTGTGTTTTTTTCCGTGCCTTAGTTATGATATAAAATAAATGGCAAAAGGTATGTAATTTTAGAAAATAAGCCACGACTTCAAGGTTTTTACCACACATTTGTTTTCTCCAAAAAAAGTAATTTATGCTCTTTTTTTAGACAGTATATGCATGTAGTTACCATAATAATTATATTAGACCTGCAACATATACCTTATTATATAGCTTACAGTATAGACATTTGAAAATCACGTTGCAAATCAATAAAGTTTTGATACTATAAACGTCAGGGAAGTTAAATATTTTGAATCTGGAATACAAATGTTGAAATATTAGGGCATGTGATTTTTATCGAGAACCGTGTAAAATGAGGTAGAGACCGTTCTACACATTCAATCAATTTCTATTACTTTTAACGCTTGGAAATGAAATTTTATCTCCCATCATTAGAGCTATTATATGGAGGAAGCGTTATACAGCGTTTTTGTATCCTTATTAATGAATATATTGTCTGTGAAAATAACTACTTTATCGAGTCAACCGTCAGAATGAGTTTTAATGGAAAAACATTAAAAAACACATTTTTAGTTCAAACAGTGATTTAATATATTACAGAGAATCAAATATTTTAAGTGATCATTAAAAAGTCTGTGAGTCAAAGCCCATCCTTTGGTTATATATTAAAATAAGTAATTTTTGGAATACTGCGCTTAATGAGTGAAGATTGAAATCTGTGATGAGTACTGATAAGTACAATTTGGAGAACCCAGTTCGTCACAATGCAGTTTTTTGATCAGAGTAAACTCATGCCATTGATGACGCTAACTTTGTTAACGAAACGTTCGTCGGGTAAAAAAACTGCATTGTGATGAATTGTGTTATACAAATTATACTTATTCTACCTTTAAATATTTAAAGGTGCTATCGCGGTGATAGTGGGATCGGTATATATGACATCGGAACGTATATTCCTCTGGCAACAGACATTTTATTACTTTGGATATTCCACTACAAGTCCGCAGTTGGAGGTATATTCCCTAGTAACTGGAAAACTGCTCGAGTACAACCTGCCCGAAGCGCTTACTAGCAGCTACAGGCCTATTTCTCTCCTTTCAGTCGTCTCTCAAGTGATGGAAAAGTACATAAACACTGAATTACTAAAATTTCTTGAAAAACAGTCTACTTGGAACAAGTCTATGGAATTACACGGTGTATCCGAGATTGTCGCTCTACACATATCCAAAGCATTCGACCAGGTTTGGCACGCAGCGCTGCTTAATAAACTTCCGACCTAAGGCCTACCACCAAAACTCTGTACCTGGAGAGCAAATTTCCTCTCCAACCGGAGCATTTCTGTTGTCTTGGATAGCCGTTCTTCTAAACTGTATCCAATTAATGCAGCAGTTCCTTAAGGTTCAGCTTTAGCCCCTACTTTGTGTCTTTTCCACATCAATGACCTCCTCTCTAGCACATCCAACTCAGTTTTCAGTTACGCGGACGACAGCACTCTCCATTCAAATATACAATATTATAAGCCTGTCTCTTTAGCCCAATTCGATGATGATCTCAGAGATGGAGTGTTCTGTCTTAGTCGATCTCCAAAAAATATTAAACTGGGAAAGTGGAAATCTTGTACAATTAAACTCCACCAAATCTCAGTCTTGCTTTCTATCTCATAAGAGATACACCAGCCCTAGACCCATCACAATGAACAACCAAGTTATTCAAAGTAATGAGTTATTTTCACTTGTTGGCATTCCTGTGGATCTAAATCTCAATTGACACCAACATCTCAGATCAATTGCAGAAGCGGCTGCTAAGAAATTAGGCTTTTTCTTCAGGGCTCGCAAATACTTTTCACCAGATAATCTCTATACCTTATATACTTAACAAATAAGGCCAAACGTCGAATACTGCTCCCATATCCGCTGCCGTTTCTACACTCGCTGGGTGTCGACCCACGGTACGATATTATTTAGGCTGTAAGCCCTCCTGGTGTGTTGTTGAAATATAAAAAAAATCATCAAATCCCACCAGTTTAGAATAGAAAATGTACATGTTTCTGTAACAACAATGCAGTCAAATTCGAAATTGAATTGTTTTAGGTTACCTTTTTTTCGTAATTTTTAGCAACACTCCTAGTATTGCGATGCATATCGATATTATCATTGACATTGCTCTCTCAAATGGATTCGTTAGTTCATTTGCAAATTTCAGTCAGTAAACTGGTTTTAGCCAGAAAATCAACGGCTTTCAGTGTCAGCTTTACACTAACAGTTCGCTACGAGTTGCTGTTTTTCCTAGAGTGTTTAACTGCACAATGCCTTCCGGTGAACATATTTGTTCAAACACATGATATCTACCTATCTATAAACTGGATTAGTGCCCAGTTTGTGGCATAGCAATCAACTTTTTGATGTCGTTAAGACTCGTTGGCATCGTCTTTTATGAACTGTTTGATAAAAGGATCACGCGGCACACTGCAACGCCTACACTTTTGTCTTTATTTTTTACTGTTATACTTCCAATCGTAGACATAATTGTCATCTATGACGTCCTCACTTTTATCCATCGAATGGCTGAATACTCTGTGGTTTAATAAATAAATTCTAAAATCTAAATTTTTTTAAATTACATTTTAACATTTAGTGTGCACAACGAGCAGGTGATCTGATAAGCACACTTATTTCTAACTTTGACGGCAACATACAGGTGGCGCTGGTATACAATCGGAAACAATCACTGAGAACCAACAAACATTAACACGCATCTCTGTTTCACAATACAGCAAATAATACAAAATGTGCTCTCTAACGAGAATAACATACTTAAGGTTCAAATTTCCAACAAATTATAGATCATTAAGGTATATATTACAACGAATACAGTTGGGTGATGGTGCAACACACACAGGTAAGATAAAAATCCAAATAATTTGTCAAAACATATCTTCCAATGATTGAAGAGAATGTCTTTTTCAATTTTTTACAACCATGAATCGTAAATGTAGAATGCACCAATTTTTACACATTGGCTAATATAAAATAAATAAAAAACCCGTGGAAGCTGCGCAGGGAGCGGCGAAACGTCGTTGATTCAAACACACAAATGTTGTAAAATGTAGCACAACTCTTCACGAAACACGAGTGTATATATATATATATATATATATATATATATATATATATATATATATATATATATATATATATATATATATATATATATATATATATATATATATATATATATATATATATATATATATATATATATATATATATATATATATATATATATATCCAACCGATAACTTAAAAAGTAAGTAACTGATTTTGATGAAATTTGACAAGTACCTTCCTTTTATTAATAGCTTGGATGAGTTTGTCAGCCCGATGCGACCAGTTTAAAAAAAATAATTTTCCAAAAAAAATTGTTTTTCAAAAAAGTGCAAAGCTATTTCGATGAAATTTGGTGGGTATGGGAAAGACCTTACTACGTACCAAAACTTAACTTTTTAGGTTTATAGAAAATTGAGGATTCAAATTTGAAGCATTTAATGAAACTTCGCTCCCATAAAGCACTTGTTGCGTCTCGAACTTTTTAGTAGCTTTATATTGATAATACAGAAAATACAAAGCATTTTACACAATGTGTGAATGTCTTTAGGTATAGCTTGTGGTATTTAAACTAAAGATAAATTGAACGCTGTTTGTATATCTATCTACTAGTAGTTAGACAAGAATTGAATGTGTCTAAACTGGAAATCTGCCTATCCTTGTATGTCATCCATTGTCTCTAAGACACAATTGCATATTCTATTATCTGTGAAATAGAAGGATTATAGGGCCTGAGTGTGAGTGGGCCACATAATAGGATACATTATGCTATAAATGCCTGTAGTACTATGCTATAAGCGACAGGGTGTCGAGCTTTGGAAGCTTCCAGGCTTGAAACTGGTCCTTCGGCAGAACGACTCTCACGATATATATAGCTGATCTAGCAATTAATTCCTCTTATTGTTTGGTCAAACAAGCCCTTCCTCTTCCCTAAAGGACGTTTAGTGTCCTCGTCATTCTCTATTCCCTATTATAATAATGCCTTAAGTGGCCCTAAAGCAACCAAAAACTCTTACCAAACCTAAATGTTTGTTTCAATAGCTGCAACAGATTGTTAACCTATTTATGTGTCACGTCATTTATGCTCGCTATTACCTTCAAAGTTATTAATCTCAAGGCTGGAATTATGTACTTATTATTATTATATCTTAATCGTTGGCATCGTTTAGTACTGTAAAATTTATTAACGATTCTATAAGGCATAGAAAAAATATCGGGACAGTCTAATATCATATTATTAAAGAAAACGAATGAGGTACTGTAGTTTTTTGTAACAAGAACTAGAACTAGAAGATATATATATATATATATATATATATATATATATATATATATATATATATATATATATATATATATATATATAAATATATGATTGCATTCTTTAATATTTAATATTATAGTGCATGCTCAAAGTATCAAAAATAAATTAAATAAAATCAGAACCAGATTTTTTTGGAAAACTAATTCGATTTAACTTGATAGAATTACAAATTTCTTCGTGGAATTCGATGTTCTACCATCATTTGTTTTAGAGTAATCACATCATCAAAAATGTTTTCAAATGGCATACACTTGATTTTTTCTTGACTTTGGAGGTATTTTGGTGTTGAACTGATGATATAAAAAGGTCTGGACGCATGAACTGCGTTATGGTAGTAATTTTTCATAGAAATGATCTGGCACCAAATATACTTTTATAACTTTTTTTTTTTCATTTAACATAAAAATATAAATTTTAGCATATGGTTTCGTTTTATTATCGTTAACTTGTGTAGCAAATTTGGTTACCATAGAGTTTCTATTTTATGAGATAAAATTTTTTTCCGAAAGAAAACCCAAAATTTTTCCGGAAAACCTAGTTTGATTTTCCTGGCTAACCAACTTATCTAATCCACTTGCAAAAGGAAGGCACGTGCTAAATTTTATTAAAATCGGTCTATTAATTTCTGAGTTATCCGTGTGACACTCTTACCTCACAATTTTGAATTTTTTTAAAACATGTGTATACCTATAAGGACACTTGGAGAACCCAAATCACAACACATTTTAGAAAACCTGACGATCGTTTCACTAACCAACTTGGCGTCCTCAGAGAACGTACAATTCCAAATATTTTACGTCTACAACTGTGTTTATATTTTGAGCAGGTACTCTATCTTAAACAATTGAGGGTGGTTCAGCAAAACAAAAATTTTCGCTTGCCAGAAATTACAACTACCTGAGTTCGATTACCGTCTTTCGCACGTTCTTTTGTCGATGTTTCTGTAAAGTGGTCAAACATTAAACCGGTTATAGACGGCGGTGCTGAATTCATACAAGTTTTATTATTATGTTTCGGAATATATACAGGGTGGTTCGAGTTCAATATCTCCTTTATTATTCAATCATAATAAAAAAATGGAACAAAAGTTGCCGGTACTAACGTTAGCTACAAACAAAAATAAGTTTTGCATTAACAGAGCGTTACATAAGTTAAATACAACCCCAACTTTTTTTAAATGGTATAGCCTGTATATTGTTTCATTTTTTTAAATTCCTCTTGTTTTGCTGATTCATCCAGTGTAAGTTGCTGGGGTCTATACAGAGGCATTCAAAAGTTATGGCCACTTTTATACAATTTCAGATGCACATTTGATGGTCTCTATCTACATTAATCTCTCAGCATGCAACACTGTCATGCCGAAAATCAGAAACAGTATTCTAATTTCAACTTTAATCAACGAGCGCTCATTTGAAGAGATTTTTAAAATTCAAAAGTCGCGATGTCCTCATTAGTGAATTTTTAAAGAAAATTCACTAAAAGTTGGAATCGGTTGCAGAAAAAATAACAATCACTTTTGAATTCCACGGGAAAAGTCTACGACTGTGTTAAATATGGCACTGTTTCACTAAATTAGGGCAAGAACAAACAATTAGATATGCTATAAATTGAATTAGATCTTAAAAGTTTTCATCTCCTCTTTATTAAATGATTTTATACAAAAACCGACTAAGAAATTCATCGGAATTATAACAATCTGATCAGGTGACGGTAAAATGAAATTAAAGCCTAAAAAAATAATAAAAATGAACTCACTAACTAACTCTTATTACAGGACTCGATGATCTGATGCAGACCGCTTAGCACACCCGACCACCGTTGACATGACAGATTTATGTACTAGTAGGTATATACGCTAGTATGTTAATTTTCCAACGTCTTTATTATTTATGCCAAACATTTTTTATAATGGATTTTTTGCTCAAATTTTAATGAAATGAAGGAAAATAGCGACTTAGGCACATATCTAGGAACTTTTTTGTCACTTGGTGTCGTATTTTGCAGTCACATTAATACGACTAGCATAATTAGCAATTTTGACGTTTTAACTTTTTTTAGTCAGAAGCTGACCTATAACGTTTTTATCTTACAACTTGGATCAACAGATCAACAGATCTGAATTTTAGTATGACAGAAACCAAGGTACCAAATTTGGTTGCACTTACTTTGTTATTTCCGGAGATATAAATTTTTTCCGAAAGAAAACACAAAAGTTGCCGGGAGAACCTGCGCCGATTTTCCTGACTAACGAATTTATTCAAGCCACTTGCAAAAGGAAGGTGTTTGCGAAAGGTATGAGTTATCGGTGTGATATATATATATATATATATATATATATATATATATATATATATATATATATATATATATATATATATAAATTGAAACTGACCATGGATATAGGTTTTAGGGGGTCTAGTTTGAGCTCATTTAAAGAAAATGTTTCAAAATTCAAAAGTCGGGATCTCCTCATAAGTGATTTTTTAAAGAAAATTTACTAAAATCCATGTCTTAGGCAACTTGCCAACGAAACTTATGCGCATTCTTCAACAATTTTTTAGACATTGAAAAGGCATAATTATAAGTCATTCTAATACAGCCGCCATCAAGAACTGAAGGATGGTGATGGAGAACGAGGAGCCCACTTTAGTTGTGAAATGATGGAAATAGCAAATAATGACAGAGATTTCGCAAAAAACATTAGTCTTACCGATGAGAGGACGTTTACCTTGAGTAACTATCCCAATCTTTAGAACTGCAGGTATTGGAGCACAGCCAACGAGCCAAGGTTCATTAAAACCAGAAGTCAATATCACCAAAAACTCAATGTTTAGTGCGGAATTTTCGGCAGGCATATTATAGGACCGCTTTAGATTGACGGAAATTTGAATAAGGAAAGTTACTAAGACTTGTTTCAGAAGAGAATAGGATCCCCATTAAACTATGTTGCTTGTGAAAAGCAAGAGATCTGGTATTAGACGAACGGATGTCCTGCGCAATAGTTTTTAAGGTCATATTATTGGGCCAAACCATATAGTTTTATGGCCTCCGAAATCTCTAGATCTCGCACCAAACGATTTTTTCTTTGAGGCCATACTAAATCAAAAATCCTTGGGTTCGAAAGCCTTCAGCAATTAGAAAACGCCTTTCGGTAGAATTCGATAGAATCACACAATACCAATTGAACAATGTTAGATCTGAATTCTAGACTCATTTAGGATAGTTTGGCAGCTGATGGATGAGTACTTGAACATCTTAATTAGCTTTAATTTTCCGCTTCTGTCTTTTTGTTTTGAATTGTAAATAAACGCATTATAAACTTAATATATTTTCCTAATATTTATGGTAAAAATAAAAGAAAATAGTGTAATAGAGTTC
This sequence comes from Tillus elongatus, assembly GCA_964006375.1. Classification (NCBI taxonomy): domain Eukaryota; kingdom Metazoa; phylum Arthropoda; class Insecta; order Coleoptera; family Cleridae; genus Tillus; species Tillus elongatus. Next base: position 99,510,640 of record OZ023269.1, on the reverse strand, counting down.
CATCATGGTGCTTTTAAAAATAACCAGGGAAGCCAATACTTGAGCATTTAACATTTTTCATGCAAATCCCTATATTGCGTCGTCAGTTAAAGAACCCTGTATATACACCTTTCTCTCTCTCTCTCTCTCTCTCTATCTATATATATATATATATATATATATATATATATATATATATATATATATATATATATATATATATATATATATATATATATATATATATATATATATATATATTAAGTAAGTATTAAATAAAGCATATTAAACACGATATAACAAAACAAAATATGCCCCACATATTATTTTTGGCTAAATACTGAAGATACTGATAAATACCTCAAAAGTCTAAACCGGCACTTTTTGATTATAATTTATTTTAGAGTTGTTCCAGTCTGCATAAATCGCAATAGAGGGCCTTATATTCAAAAACAACATACGTAACTAAACGTCGATAAGGTAGTAAGATAAAATGTATTCAGAATTGGTGTATGCGGAAGTAGTAAAGCAATATGGCTTTAATAAAGTGCTTTACTGAAAAGTTATCAGAACAAAACTCATTTATATATTTTAATTTTTTTAAATGCATATTAAAATCGCTAATAAAGACTTTCTTATTTACTAGATTTGAAGTTTCTGCCATAATGGAAAATGAAAGAAATATAATTTAAACATTTTTTTAATTCTCTGCAATAACGCACTGGGTGCGTCCTGGCCTTGGTGTTTTAATACCAAATAAAACAATCAATATTTGAAATATAGGCATAGAGACTATTTCTCTAGCTTCACAAATGTTCGCTTCCTTCTCTACTTGGCAGCGCCGTCCAACAGGAGACAAATAAATTTATTTAAACGTATTCATAACAAATACATATTACAATATAATTTATATCGAGAGTTGGAAACAATAGACTGGAATTCACTCTTCGGGCATGCCTCTCTGGATGGTCTGTGGAAGAGGTTTACGGACACAGTGCAAAATTTACTTGCCAAAAATACATTGAGGAAAAGCACTCCGTTTTATCCAAAAAATCCGTGGATTACTAGTAGTCTCTGTCAACGTTTGAGGGACAAACGATCCCTCTGGCAACGTTATAAGCGATCACGTTCTGAATCAGACTATGCTGTGTTACGCCAGTTTTATAACATGGTCTTTAAACTGATTTGGAAAGCTATAAGCGATTACTTCGATCACATAGCCTCTGTTCAGAATGACAAGGTTTTTCATAAGTGTGTGCCTGCTGAGCAGGGCTCTAGGGTTTCTACCCCTCTATTGGGAGATTCTCAAGGTCATGCCTGCACTGACGACTTAGTGGTCACTGACGAGTAAGCAGCAAATGTTAGTAGAGTCTACTTTGTCGACCTACGGGTTCACTTTGGAGAGTACTGTCTCCTAGGTGTTCTAATAGGTTCTCAAATATTTCTGTAACCTTACAATAAATGAAAGATATTTTGAACTCCTTATCCAACATAACATCACCTAGCACTGATAGCATTCTTACTATCATTTAAAAAAAATGCGCTGCTCCCCTTTCGGTCCCTCTGGCGGTACTTTTTCAGGGTGCTTACGACAGGGGAGTACTGCCCAGTGCTTGGATAACTGCCTCTGTTACTGCTATATTCAAAATGGGTGATAAGCTAGATACCGGAAACAACAGACCTAGAAGTCTTCAACCTATAATCTCTAAAGTTGCAGAACGGTTACTGCTTAATAAGCTTTTGCCTTTTCTATTAAGTAACCAAATTGTGTCCAACAAGCAACACGGATTCCTTTATGAACGTTCTGTTGTCACTAATTTATTAACCTGTGTAAATTCGTGGAGCAGATTACTTGATAAAAAAGACCCAGTCGATGTTCTATATTTTGATTTTTCAGGCATTCAATCGTGTTCTAAAAATCTACTACTACTAAAACTAGAACATTATGGCATTCGCGGCCCTGTGCTGAGCTGGATCAAAAGCTTCCCTTCTGATCGCTACTATTTCGAGAGAGTTACACAAACTACATCTTCGTCTCGTCCAGTTCTTGTTGGAGTACCACAGGGATCCGTGCTTGTTCCTATACTGTTTGTAGTATATAGTTTGGACCTACTTCTCCTGTTAAAATGCGACTGTACGCTCTACGCGGATGGTCTGAAAATGTTTGAGAAACATTTAGCTCACTATAGTGATATTAAGCATGATATATCGGTTGTTGAGAATTGGTCTACTAACTGGCTATTGCCTTTAAACCACTGCAAATGTTCTGTGTTCCATTTTGGTTTCAACAACCACGAATGCTCTTATCATGTAATGCAGCAATCTATAAATCCAGTGGATAATCATAAGGATTTAGGTATGATTATCTCGTCCAATTTTTCATGGTCTGCCCATATAGCACACGTCACATCTAAAGCCAATAAGCTGATCTACCTGATGCAAACTGCTTTTAAAGGCTGCTTAGTCAAAACTTTTAATAGGCTTTTTACACTATGTATGTTCGTCCTGTCCTAGAGTATGCTGAGGTTGTGTGGTGTCCTGTGTTGGAAAGAGACAAGGGTATGTTGGAGTCTGTGCAGCATAAAGCCACACGTCTGCCTTGTGGTATTGTGCGTCCAAACTACGATGAAAGGCTGAGGCTGTGTGGTTTATCTAAATTTTCTGTAAGACCAGCCAGAGGTGATTTGATCTACACGTATAAAGCACTTCATGGATGCATTGCAGTTTATCTCTGGCATATGTCCCAACTCTCTGCAAATATTCACTTACGTGGTCACTCGCTCAAGTAAAAAAAAGAATCATTTCGAACAACTGTTCGTAGTTCATTTATATTTAATAGGGGTTTTAACGAGTGGAAAGCTCTACCCGAGCAAGTAATAAGAGCTCCTAGCACAAATATTTTTAACAACAGATTGGATGCAATGGGGAGGGAGCGGTGAGAGTGTAATAATGTTACTGTTACAGACATAATGTAAAATTTTACAGTATGTAGTTTAGGTGTTTGTATTTGTATTTGTATGTTTATGTTTGTTAATATTTATTTATGTTAAGTTGTTAAGGTTTCTAAATGTTTTTTTAAATATTTTTTTTATTTTTAAGTTTTTGAGTAATTTATAGGCCTTTACTTTTGATTATATAATAATAATATAAAAATCCGTTGAGACGTTATGATGCTTTATTTAAAATTTTCTTTTAAAATAAAAATGGAATAAAAAAGTGACAGATGTCTACGTAGTTGTGATGAATAAGTATAAACTGATTAAATCCTCTCCTGTCTGATGATGCTGTCAAGCAGCAAAACCAGTTAGAGAGAAGTAAACGAATATTTGTGAACCCAGAGAAACAGTATCTACGTCGATATTTAGTATGGAACGGTTTTACCAAATAAGGGAAAAACAATAATTCATGAATCAATATTTTATAACATCGGCGTTAAATGCAAACATATTCTTTATTGTTTTATGATAATTGTTAATTAAAAGATTTGATCCTTTAAGCACCATTGTTTAAATAACTAGAAAATAGACAATTTATTGTGCATAACGCAACCCATATTAAAACTGGCATTATTAAACTGTTTCCGTTTCAAATATCTACCGCAAAAATCGAACGTTTGTAATATTTCACAAGCACAAAAAACAAACCTTCGTAGAAAATAATCAAAGTGAAATATGACCAGTACATTCATATATAGGTTGTTTGAAGCTGTTTCAATTAATATTTGTAGCTGATATGAAACATAGACTACACAGAGCAATAAAGACATTATTTGATGGTATTTTTTCCGAGAAACAAAGTGTCCCGAGATTATTGCGAACGTGACAGAGTTGACAACGCGATCATTTCTAACACAAGTATTTTCACAGCAGGGCCTCTACTGAAACAAATTTTTATTTAGAGTGATAAATACCAGCCTACTTTTCCTTTTTTAGATAAGTGTTTACCAAAGCTGATGCGACTGGTGTTGAAAGTGAGTAATGGCAATCTTGTTTGCATATGAAAGGTTCGATACCGCAGTCAGTTCGAGCCTGCGACCTTAGTTCCGTGTCACAACCAGTCCCGCTCCTGATATCCACAACGATATCCCACTTCTGATCTGGTGATAGCATCAACTCGCGCTTGGCGGCCCGCAAATACCAGAAACCACATCCCACATTGCAAATACCTTGCTTTACCCTACCTTGCTGCCAGTAAAAGTGAATTGGAATTAATCGAGACGTATGCAAGTGAACAGTCTAAAGAAAACGTCCTGCGTCAAATCCGCCAGGCAGACGGATTAATGCCAATTCTTGAATGAAGTGGAAAAGAGTTAGATCTGCTGTCATTTGCACTAACAACAAATTTAAATTTAGACTAATGAAATTTTGTTTACTATTTTAATTGCAGTATGTCAAGCATTTGTACAATTTTAACATATCTACAAACATACGTTCTTTACCAAAGTAAAGATTTTTGTTTAGAAGCTGCAAGTGCCAGGATCTATACAGGTGTAATGTAAAAAATTTCAGGCACAATCTGTAAGTGGTGAAATTGATATCAACAATTATTAGAAAAATTTCGAACCAATTGTCTAACGTTACCCCTTTGGGACTCAATTTATATTTATATAGATTTTTGTTCACATATGTTAGTGAATATTTTGTAAGAAAGTTAAAATCTGAGAAAATTATTTAGTAGGACATATATATCCCAGTGAGATATTATTTACTTTATCGATGGGGAAAAATGGTAAGGTTACTTGAAAAATATCGATTTATTCATAAGAATATAGAAACCTAATTATAGTAGCTACACTTCTGGTTACTATAGGATGTATGATATATGGTAAAACAATGCTTGCATAATCCTATATCGCACTATGAACAGATGGTAGAAGTAGTTTATTTTTGCCCATTTGTGAACGACGAACACAACGTCGCCTTTTTGGGGTCTCAGTGAGTTTTCGTAACAAAATTACTAATAAGAAGTCTTAAAAAAATGTAATCTTAAAAAATATTCAATTGGAACGCAAAAACGCACCCTCACGATACAAAGCACTTAACAAGAACATTCCCCGAAAATACAGAAATGCATAGGAGGAATGGATGTCCGAAAAATATAGGCAAATAGAGCTGATACAAGAGGAGCACGACTCATTTAATATACGCAAAAAGGTAAAGGAATTGACCGACAAAAGTGGAAAGCAACTGGTAGGGACTTTCAGAGATACAAACAACGCCATAAAATTAGGTACTGAAGACAAGCTAAGAAGATGGAAGGAATACGTTAAAGTACTTTTTAACGATGAGAGGCCAGACACACCATAAACATAAGATTCTGTGTTGAATGAAGTTGAACCTCCGGCCAGAAAAGAATAATGAGAAAGCAACTGGTTCTGATAGTATTTATGCCGAGCTTGTAAAGACAATCGCAAAGCAGGCAGGATTAGATTTAGATATTTTAATATCCATCTTTAATATAACCTATACAACAGACTAGGTGCCGTCTGACAGGCTAAAGTCAACATTTGTCACCATACCAAAAAAGGCAAATGTCGCTCGGTGCGATGACTACCGAAAGATCAATTTGATGTGGCACACGCTCAAAATATTCTTACGAATAACACATACATGTATTGACAAGAATGTGACAACCAGATGAATAATAGACACTTCGGATTTAGAAGTGGAGTTGGGACACGTGAGGCATTGTTCTCACCTAATGTCTTAAGACAGACTTGCAGAGACCTGACCGTTGGCGTTTTCGCTTGTTTCGTAGACTATCGAAAGACGTTTGACGATGTGAGACAGTTTTCCCCTTAGGGCTCGTCCGCGTCTTTGCCGCCCCGATAACACCGCAGTCTTTGGCTTATTGCACATGCCCTTTGTCTTTTCTACTCCACCCATTCCAAAATCACTGTGCCTTGAACTAGTCTGCTCAGCAATTCGTAAGGTGAAGTTTTATATTGCTTTGTCTCCGGTCTAGGCTGTCCGTCGATCAGTTGTGTTTTGCGGTCCAGAGCTTTACAGTCGCACAAGATGTGCTGGGCTGATTCCTCCCCCTCGTCGCAGAATCTGCATCCTAGGACCCCTCGAACCGCCCCATTTTATGCAAGTATTTCTTGATGGCCATGTGCCCCGTCAAGAGTCTTGTTATGTTCCTGAACTGTCCTCTGCTAAGATTTAACACCTCCACAGCTCTCTTTGAACTGGGTTTCTCAATTACTGACTTCCCATGTCTGAGCCCTGAACAGTTTGCCCAGTACACCTTGTGTTCTTTTCTGACCCAGGATTTAATGGAATCACTGGCAGTGCTCTTCGTCACGCCCAGGACCGGTTCTGGTCCCATAAATGGTTCTGCTGACCCTCTCTTCACGAGACGGTCAGCTTCTTCATTGCCTTTGACTCACGAGTGACCCGGCGCCCAGATGAGGGTGACCTCATTCTGCCCACCCAGGTATCTCGTCTCGTCTTGGCATTTACTTACCAGCCTGAAATTTACCAGTGGATTACTTACGGTCCTAAGGGCTGCCTGGCTGTCTGTGGCTATGAGAATTGACTTGGTGTAGCCACTCCTCTTCATCTCTCGCACATGGTGCAGGATGGCGTACGTTTCGGCCTCAAAGACCGTTGAATGAGCTCCAAGGGAAATACTGTGACTTACCGTCGGTCCTTCCGAATAAACGCCTGTCCTTATCCCACGCTGCCCGCCGGATTCGTCCGTGAACCAGACAAGCGCGTCGCGCGATATGCCCGGCGTCTCCTCCCGCCATGCCTCGCGGTCGGGGATTTGCACGGTAAAATTGTTTTCCCTGCAGATTCGCGGGCTCTCAAAGTCTGACCTCATTTCAAGCATAGGCTCCTTCACGATGTCCTGAATTTTGCAGTGGCTCCTGAATCCTTGGTTGATCTTCAGTCTACCATTGCAGGCTAGTCTGTATAGTCTTAGCCTGGTCTCTCCCATAATAACTTAGTGTAGGGGGCAGATCCAGCAACACTTCCATGGCGGCTGCTGGGGTTAAAGTCATGGCCCCTGTGACCCCCAGGCAAGCCATCCTTTGGATCTTGCCTAGTTTTTGTTTGACACTGGATTGTGTCACCTTAGGCCACCAGACCAGTGCCGCAAATTACATAATATAAGACCTATTAAGAACAAATCTGCTTTATGAAATCCTAGACTCACCTAGTACCGAGCCATGTGGGGCAGATCCTACTAATCATCGTAGTATATAATTAAATGAAGCAACATTTGAAATTTCTTAAATAAAGATTAGTTTCGATTTAAACTTGACCAAGTAATCAGAGAGAGAGAGGGGCCTGTAATAAATAACAACATGTTTCCTGTTTGTGGAGAGTACATTAGCATTTGGGAATGTGGATTGGAAAATACAAGTAGAGTAAAAAAAGTTGTATGGGATAGGAGGGACTGGCGCATTATTCTCAATCTATCAAAGTGCCACCAATATCTTAACGAATATGAAATTGCATCCAAAACAGAGAGATGGTAGGGATGGTCATTGTCGCTATATGTGTTTGATCTATTCATAAAAGCTACAATAAATCGAAAAAATCCATGCCCAATAGCAACACAGTCGAGGCCATACCGCTTTTTCTTCACCACCACCACCACTAAAATAAAAAATACGCTGTAGGAAGAGACAACAGTAATCAAACTAAATGGACATAGGTTCAATTCTATAAGAAACGCAGATAATAGCAGTAATAGAAGAACGGAAAAATATCTAGAAGATATACTGTTGGTTTTAGATAATGTGTTAAAAGTATCCAATATGAAATCAATATTCTGAAAATAAAACTAATAAACGATATATGAAGCTGGACGGCGAAAAACGTTAACAGGTGAAAACCTTAATGTACCTTGAAAATATTAATACGGATTATGATAAATACAGCAAAGAACTAAGAAGTAAAATCACTATGACAAAGCCGGCATTTGATAGACAAGGTGCGTTTTACATCAATAAATATTTGAAATTAGATATGAAGGAGAGGTTCGTCAAGTCATACGTATGCAGTGCTGTAATGAATAGGTCGTTAAGACTGACTTTGACTAAGCAGTGCACAGAAAGAACAAAGGTTTTTGAAATCACAAAAGTATATTGATAGAGAGGTGAATGCAAGTATGCCAGAAAAAGCGCGAGAAGAAAATGTTTCTTCTTCTTAAGCTGCCGTCTCCTCACAAAGGTTGGCGATCCAAATAGCTAACACAGTCCTGGATACTGAATTTCTATAAATGTCTATTTATGAGCATCCAAACCATCTTCTGAGATCCTCTAAGCATGAATTTTGACGTCTGCCCATTGATCTTTTTCCCTGTATTTTCCCCTCGATTATTTATCTCAGAAATTCATATTCGTCACTTCTCGTTACATGATCTATATATCTCGTTTTTCGTTGTTTTATTGTCAGCAATAGTTCCTTCCGTTTTGCCATACGCCTGAGCACCTCTCCTTTTGTTACTCTGTGTGGAGTATTCTTCTATACAAATGCATTTCGAACGCCTCCAGATTCCTCTTTAGACTAGGGTTAAGAGTCCAACTCCCACAACCCTATATCAGGACTGAGAAGATATAGCATCTGACCTTGCAAATTCTTAGTCAAGATCTGATCTTACGAAGAATGTTTTCATTTGTGTGAACACTTTTCTAGCTTGTTTAACTCTGGATCTTACTTCTTTCCTCGCATCTCATCATTTATTATTGTGCCCAAATATTTAAAAGAGGATACCTGTTGTACTATATTCCCTCAAATGAATAAATTGGCGTTGAGGTGAGTTTTTGAGAAAACTAGCACTTTAGTATTATTAAGGTTTACATGCAATTCGCACTGCTCGCTGTGTTGAACAATGTGGTCGTCGATCATGTCCTGCAAGTCACTCACGCTATCTCCTACAATCACAGTATCATCCGCGTACTGATTATTATTGATCCTCATACCATCCACCGCAATGCCCCCTGTCACTGTGTCTAGCGCCTCTCCAAATAGGGCTTCTGAATAGGTATTAAAAATGAGTGCAGAGAGTATGCAGCCCTATATTACTCCCCTTTTATTGACACGGCGTTGGATGTTGCCTGTTCAAACCTTACTTCGGCATCTAATGCCAATATATGTTGGAGATGATGTTTGTTTCTTGTTGGTCTACTATGGTTTTTTTGAGTGTTTCGATCAGCTTGTAGTATCTCACACAGTTAAACGCCTTTCGATAGTCCATTGAACAATAAAAAATGCTAACGTTTCTGTCTGTGCACCTCTGTGTTAAAATATTAAGTGAGAACAATACGTCACGTGTCGCAAATCTACTTCTAAATTCGAACTGTGTATTATCCACCTGGTTGTCACATTTTTTGTAAACACGTGTATCTATTATGCGTAAGAATATTTTGAGCATATGCGACATCATACCGAGCGGCAATTGCCTTTTTTTGGTAAGGTGACAAAGGTTTACTTTAGCCAGTCGGACGGCACCTGGCCTATGGTATATATTATATTAAAGATAGATATTAGAATATCTAAACTTAATCCCTCCTGCTCACATACACAATCAAGGCCAGTTGCTTTCCCATTCTTCTAAAATTTAGTCGCATGGACGACTTCCGACTTTGTGATCGGAGGTCCAACACCAATCAACACAGGATCTGATGCTGTTGGTGTGTTTGGCCTCTCATAATTAAAAAGTACTTCAACGTATTCCTTAAGTCTTTTTACCTTATGTTCAATACCTATTATTATTTCTTTGTTTGTATTACTCAAGGACCGTACCAGTTGCTTTCTACTTTTATTGGCCTTCCTTTACCTTTTTATTGATATTAGGTGAGTCGCGTTTCTTTGTACCAGCTCCATGTCCCTATATTTTTGCCTTTTATGCATGTCCAAGTTATTTCTACTTCTGTGTTCTGGGGTATATTCAATTCGTTAAGCTGCTGTTCAACTATAGATCCTATTTGTATTCGTATAAGAGGAAATGTTTGCTGAAATTAATTTAGAGAAAGAAGCCCAAATATAAGGCATTCTGGGCATAATGTTTTGATAATATTGTTCTGGAAACATCAATGCAAAGACATATACATAAGCAAATGGGTGAAGCCAACCAAGAGGAAAACTTCTAGAAAACTTGTCATAAATGAAGAAACACAGCACTACATGTTGTGGTAGAAGTGCGGAAGCTAAATGAAATAAAAAGAGCTACTGGAAACAAAAAAGTATGATTGAGACGACAGGGCGACATCGCCTTTAGACTGTGACGACGATGGTAAAAATTTGCACAGATCTTAGGCATGAGCTCAGAAAACTTTAGAGAGCACAGAGTAACTTTAATAGGTTTGAATCGTGACCTCATTTAACCAAATTATATCATGCGAAAATTGTATCAAACTCAGCTTTAGATTCTTGCTCTTAACAAAAAACTTGCAATGCAACTAATCTTATAACAGTATAGCTCAACAGATTAGACGAACAATATCAAGAACAGAATTAGCCTCGTTTAGGTTAGTTAGAAGTAAAAAGTGGTAAACATAATATGTATAATGGAAATAAAACAAACAAAAATGTCCTTTGTCAACAACAAAGTGTGCAAAATCTGGTTATTACTAGCTTACTAGAATAAAAGTGTAGACCAGGAAAAGTTTTTCCAATGAAATAAACTATAAAAATAGAGGGCTTACTTTTTATGTCAGCGACATCGTACGATCATGCTCGGTCTACACAGTGTGATATCGGCGTTACGTACAGGGGGGGGTATCTTACTCAGTGGTGAATGTTTTTTACTCCAGTCAAATATTACTTGTGTTTCATTCATTACAAAGCATCAACAATAATTTAAGCTGCGTTGCTGACAGATTATTCCATACTTCTTCAACAAGTAAGAAATTTTATTGTTTTACATTATTCAAAAGAAATTTGCTCACCGTCTTTGCAAATATATATATTTTTAAATTTTAACAACACACCACGAGGGCTTACAGCCTAAATACTATCGTACCGTGGGTGTTGACAAGGAGGAAAGAGGCAGCTTGTTAATTCTGGACTTGAAGGTTTGGAGGTTCGGAGGAGAAGGAAAAACATGTGCCGGCAAGGAATTCCACAACTTGGAAGTCCTCGGGACAAAAGAGCGGGCATAACAAGATGTTCGAAGTCTGGTGACCTGGACAGTGAAAGGGTGCATTCGCTCTGTTCCCCTGGTAGATCTGTTGGGGGCAGCAGGTGGGGGAACTATGGAGGAAAGCTCCTCTGAGCAGTGCCCGTGCAGATATCTATAAAAGAGAGAGAGAGGTCACCAACGGCACGTCGGTGGGCAAGGGATGGCAGCCTTTGGGTGAGGGTAGGGTCACCGATGAGACGTATAGATCTCTTTTGAATGGGGTATATACAGAAAATTAGCCTATACAACAGTTCTCTTTCTTTTCTGCATAAATAGTAGCCATTGGCCAAGCCGTAAATTTTGCCGCAAAACTAATTACGAATTGAAAACATCATGATTATTAGCGATAGCAAAGGTACAATAAAAAATTTGCAAGTTTGTCACCCCTAATTAAATGCATTCTAGTGTCCAATTTGGCAACTTCTTTAACCTTGGTAAAACTAGGGTTTTTAGTACGGGTGAAGCCACATTGTGGTATTATTCTAAACAAAATGGTTAATAACATATTCAAACAAGCCCTTGAATAAGAATACATTATTAATCTGAAATGTTTTTCTGGTGATCTACTTCCATCTGTAAGTAATCTTTTATGAAGAAAATGGAAGAAATTTTAGGAAGCTTAGACAACAGAACAATACCGTAAAAACTTAGCAATCACTTCCAATAAAACAAACAGCGCCAAGTGCCTCGAAACTATTTCAAGCAGATAAACTCAAATCAGGAGATCTAGTTGGCCACTTGAATATGCTGCAAATGATTTTATTGGAGTGAGTTGCCCAACCAACAAATCATTGTTCCATTTGACGTGGTCATAAGTAAACGACACGCATGTAACAGAGAAACTGAAAGGCTGGAAAACAACTTGTTTGTATGGTATACAGACGGGTTCAGACAAATAGATGGAGCCGAATTGGACAACAGGAGCTATCATCAAACTCGCTAAGTTCCACCCTCTGCCAAGCAAATGCTTGCTTTAAATCTCCGTGTTCAAAAGTACACACAATAGATAAGACCAAAAATATAAAGATCTATATCATTTCAGACAGTCAGGCGTTACTTAATACTCTGATTGTATTCAAAACCAAGTCTAAACTGACCTTGGTGTACAAAAATATCTGAATCAACTGGATACGAACAAGAAAGTTACTTTGATGTGGGTATCAGGGCATCAAGGGATTAGAGCACATGAGAAAGCAGCTAGTCTTGTAGTTAGAGCCCTAACAACACCACTAAGTGGTACAGAGCCATATTGTGGCTTAACAAACGCTCCTAGAAGAAGTAAACTTGATACTTGAGAGAGGAACAGAATGATGTCATGCTAAAGGAAACGCCAGGCTTGAATCAGGCGAAATAGTTTATCACTATATTAACAGAGAAGTCTGAAATGCTTCTTGAATGGAACAGGAAGAACTTAAGAATAATTATAGGACGTTTCACGGTACAGTAAGGTACCACCTTATGAAGATGGATAAGATGGACAGTGAAACCTGCAGATGCTGCTATGAAGCCGGGTAAACAACAGAAAAATTGCTACGCAATCTCATGGATCAGTTCTGCAAAAAGCTTAAATTTCTTATAGAGGTGACTTTAGCACCTCAACAAATAGGTAAAATAGCTCCCAAAAGATAGCACACTACAAAAAAAGTCTGAAGTTTTTGGGAAACTACTAGGGAAATAGAGTTATGAACACAATATCCATTGGGGTCGCAGAGCTGAGAGGCAAAAGGCCTCGATAACTCACTAAGCAATCTACAATCTATGATGGTCGAGTGTGGAATAAAACGCTGGTGACAGTTAAGGAGTTGGTACAATGCTAAATAAAAGGGCCTGGGCATGTGTAAGAAATTGTAAATATGTTTCTCCAAAAATAATATGGGTAGACTGTTTTTGGTTGCTTGATACGTACCCACACATGGCGGCAGTAAACGAAACAGGGAAAACCTTTGGCAAAGCAAAAATGCAGTGCACGACGGATGCAAACCAGGTGAAAAAATAGTTGTTGCTGAAGATATTAATGGGTGGGTAAGCAGTACGAAACAGATAAAGTTGTGGGAAGGTACGGATGTGCAACAGCTGATAAGAACGGAAACTGTTTTTAATGTGTGTCTAAAGAAAGGCCTGCTAAAATTGAATACCTAGTTCAAGCAAAAAATATCCAGAGGCATACATTCCAAAGGGGTGATATAAAAAGTATAGACTACATTGTGTATAGTCAGGCGATACTGCGCTCATTAGGAAGTATATGTTATGCGAGGTGCCGACGGTGGGCCAGACCATTTTTTGTTGTTGTAAGTAAAGCTGTTGGTGGCAGAAAAAATCCAATAGAAAATAGTAAATACCAAATATTTTTGAGAAAAAGAGAAGCGCCTGGTTGAGTACAGAAAATTTAAATGTGAGTGCAAACAAACAATTAGTTACAAAAAGTGAGAACTCGAAGCGAAAGATGCTAAGAAAATGCAGAAGGATTATGAAGAGAATAATAAAATGATTTGGAACTAGATAGAGGGGGCAAGATAAGCCAGATAAGACATAAAAACACAGAATAGGGACATGTTATGAGATGATTCTGGTAACATCACTTTGAGAAAGTATATGGAAGACGTAATAATCATCAGAATCATCTGACAATTGCAACAATTGCATATTCCCTAGTAACTGGAAAACTGCTCGAGTACAACCCATCCCCAAGAAAGGATCCAAAGCGCTTCCTAGCAACTACAGGCCTATTTCTCTTCTTTCAGTCATCTCTAAAGTGATGGAAAAGTATATAAACACCGAACTACTAAAATTCCTTGAAAAACACAGTCTAACTCACGACAGGCAGTATGGATTCCGTCAGCGCAGATCGACTGCCGACCTCCTTTCCTTTGTCACCCATTCATGGAACAAGTCTATGGAACAACACGGTGAATCCCAGATTGTTGCTCTAGACATATCCAAAGCATTCGACCAGGTCTGGCACGCAGCGCTGCTTAATAAACTTCCGGCCTATGGCCTACCACCAAAACTTTGTACCTGGACAGCAAATTTCCTCTCCAACAGAAGCATATCTGTTGTTGTGGATGGCCATTCCTCTAAACTGTATCCAATTAATGCAGGAGTTCCTCAAGGTTCAGCTTTAGCCCCTACTTTGTTTCTTCTCCACATCAATGACCTCCTCTCTAGCACATCTAACCCAGTTCACAGTTACGCTGACGACAGCACCCTCCATTCAAATATACAATATTCTAAGCCTGTCTCTTTAGCCCAATTAGATGAGGATCGCAGACTCATGGAGGGTTCTGTCTCCATGGATCTTCAAAAAATATTAGACTGGGGAAGTAGAAATCTTGTACAATTCAACCCCACCAAAACTAAGTCTTGCTTTCTTTCTCACAAGAGATACAGCAGCCCTAGACCCATCACAATGAACAACCAAGTTATTCAAAGTAATGAGTCCTTTTCTCTTGTTGGCATTACTGTGGATCGAAATCTTAATTGGCACCAACATGTTACATCAATTGCAGAAGCGGCTGCTAAGAAATTGGGTTTCCTCTTCCGGGCTCGCAAATTCTTTTCACCAACTAATCTCTATACCTTATACACTTCACAAATAAGGCCAAACCTCGAATACTGCTCCCACATCTGGGGTGCAGCTGCCGCATCTACACTCGCTATCCTGGACTCCATTCAAAAGAGAGCTATACGTCTCATCGGTGACCCTACCCTCACCCAAAGGCTTCCATCCCTTGCCCGCCGACGTGCCGTTGGTGACCTCTCTCTCTTTTATAGATATCTGCACGGGCACTGCTCAGAGGAGCTTTCCTCCATAATTCCCCCACCTGCTGCCCCCAGCAGATCTACCAGGGGAACAGAGCGAATGCACCCTTTTAACGTCCAGGTCACCAGACATAGAACATCTTGTTATGCCCGCTCTTTTGTCCCGAGGACTTCCAAGTTGTGGAATTCCTTGCCAGCACATGTTTTTCCTTCTCCTCCGAACCTCCAAACCTTCAAGTCCAGAATTAACAAGCTGCCTCTTTCCTCCTTGTCAACACCCACGGTACGATAGTATTTAGGCTGTAAGCCCTCGTGGTGTGTTGTTGACATTTAAAAAAAAAAAAAAAAAAACTCAGACAGAGTCTTACACTGTTGAAAAGCATGAGGCTGGAATCGCGTTCAAGAAATTTAAAAATGATAAAATTCATGTAGAAATATTAGGGATGCTCCAAGCAGAATGTGTGGCTGTGCGAGCTGTTTAAAAAATGCATGAAACTAGGTCAAATACCAATGGAGTGGATGGATGCCATCATTTTGGCCTTCTATGAAAATACGTGAACCAAGAGTGGATGCAAAAATTATCCGGCGGTAAGCTAGCTATTATGGATAATAACTTTTTGTCAACACCATTATTTAAAAGACACATAATACTTATTAATGAAGTCTCCCTTTTGCTATTTTACTGAGTACGCGCACCACATTTGGTCGAAGCTGGTACCATCCAATTTTTGTATTTGTGATTTTTATTTGTCTTTATATATTGTTTCTGTTACAATTAGGGGAATCTTAGTTTCATAGTTTTGGATACCTACTACTGCTAATTGTAATATTGTGCGGATTTTCTTGGAAGAGTAGCATGCTTTTTTTCTGATTAGTCCACTAAAGTGGTCTACAGGTTCAATAGTTTGTTGTTCATTTTTTAGCCAAAGCTTTTAAAATCCACTGATTGATATGAGGTTGCTCAGAACTTGAATGTTGAATATGTCGTTAAGGTTTACATTTATTTTTGATTTTATCACCTCTTGAGCTAGGTGCTGTTTATTTAATTAAGCGGATAATGCTATATAGCTGAAAAATAATTTGCTGTCACAAAAACAGAGTGTTATGTAAAATTTAAGAAAGGAAAATGCCGACGTGAATTTTACATTATTTCGTGGCGATTGTTCTGTTTGTCACGTCACAATCTCGCAGTCATTTTATTAATTCAACAATGTATTATTAGAGTTTACAAGTGAATGAAGTAAAATTAATTCCAACCACTTCCTCTCAGTTATTTGCTCAAATTATTTGACACGAGCTCCGTGTGGAGCTCTGTACAACAATACAACCCCGATTCCCTTATACAGTCCATCAGATATCATCCACAAGGAACCTATTAAAATGTATAACACTCAAAACATGGCACACAAACCAAACCGGAATATTTCAATAATATTTCGCACGTCTCTTGTTAATTGCGGTTTGTTGCTCATTTTTGGTGCCTCTATTCTTATTCAAATTTCTTTTATATTAAAAAAACTGAAACGAGAATTGTTCTGTTATTTCGCTAATATTGGACGTTAATGTTTCTTGTTAGTTTTAAAGAATACTGGAGCTTTGTGTCAATAGACAATTACTTTTTTCGTGTGCTTTACAGAGCATCATAGATTGTGTTACAGTGTTTTGTTTCTGTGGCTAATTTTAATAGCTTAAACTGTTATCTATCTGTTTATTTATTTATTTTCTTACATATTGATTTACCTATTTACATATCTTATTTATTTAGCAGCCATATAGGTCAGTTCGCGAGATGAGTAACCTCTCAAATCGGACTAGGAGGTCGCGAGTTCGAGTCCCGTATTCAGATAGTCGGTCTTTTTCACTCGAATGGCAGGCTTTTGATGAGGTATGTATATATATATATATATATATATATATATATATATATATATATATATATATATATATATATATATATATATATATATATATATATATATATATAATTTATTTATTTGTTAATTTGTTTATTTATTATGATTAAACAATTATACGTAGGTACGATAAATTTTAACACTTGTGGCCTACATACATATAATTTACAAAAATTATACTCCGTTCTATTTACTTTCAAACTTTGATTATTTTAAAATGTATTTTAGACGTTTATAAAAAAATCATTTCTATTGTTATTGAACCTCGCTTCATCTAAAATTTGCAACTTTGTCCATTTACTCTATGCCAATAATATTCTTTAACTCTCTTCAACAACAACCCCAACTAGCACAATTGGTCGCTAGAAGGAGGCAGCGATTATCACGACAACATCTTAGCATTTTTCCGCCAGTTAGTGGTCCATTATAAGAATGTTCTTATCACGGAGCAACTAGCTAAATGGGAAATGGCTGGTATCGGGAACCTATCCAGCTAGGTAACACTACCGTAGCCTACACGTAGCGATGACGTGGCGAAACGGTAACAGCCACGATGGCGGGAGTTGTCACTACATTATCGGACTTGTGCTTGCTTTTTTTGCCTTGAAAATTATTTCATAGAATAATATCACTGTCCAACTCTAACGTTCTAAAACCATCTTTTCTTTTCTTTTATTTCTATAGATGCTACCGAGACTACGAGTCAACATTATTAATTAAACTTCTGATGCTTTATATTTGGATGGCTTGAGTTTTGATGTCAAAACGGATGCAAGCTAACTGATAAAATATAATAATAACTATTTGTGAATCCAGAAATTACTATCCTTGGAAATTTACAGCTTTTAACAAAAATTATATTATATCACGTAATATACGACATTCCATACGATTATCCCTAGTGCTGCATTTTTATTCTACTTCACTTTTCTATACATGAAGTTAATTTTGAAAAAATTTGCGACAATAATTGCAAAAACAGCAATTAGTTAATTTTTAGATATTTAACCTAACAGCTGAGGTAATGATGACGTCGTAAATCTCCACCTTTTTTTTATTTCAACAACACATCACGAGGGCTTACAGCCTGACTACTATCGCACCGTGGGTGTGTACAAGGAGGAAAGAGGCAACTTGCTAATTCTGGACTTGAAGGTTTGGAGGTTCGGGGGAGAAGGAAAAACATGTGCCGGCAAGAAATTCCACAACTTGGAAGTCCTCGGGACAAAAGAGCGGGCATAACAAGATGGTCTAAGTCTGGTGACCTGGACAGTAAAATGGTGCATTCGTTCTGTTCCCCTGGTAGATTTGTTGGGGGCAGCAGGTCGAGGAACTACGGAAGAAATCTCATCTGAGCAGTGCCCGTGCAGATATCTATAAAGAGAGAGAGAGAGAGAGAGAGAGAGAGAGAGAGAGAGAGAGGTCACCCACGTCGATGGGCAAGGGATGGCAGCCTTTGGGTGAGGGTAGTGTCACCGATGAGACGTATAGTTATCTTCTGGATGGAGTCCAGGATAGCGAGTGTAGAAGCGGCAGCAGCACCCCAGATGTGGGAGCAGTATTCGAGATTTGGCCTTATTTGTGAAGTATATAAGGTATTGCGAATAGTAGTTGAATAATGGAGAAAAAATCCAAAATCATTTTTCCAAATACGATAACTTCATTGCATGTATTTGAGTATAATCACCGCTCTCCAGATGCAAATACTAAAATAGTCTAAAATATCAAGAGTGCTCAGAAACCTCAAGAAACAGATGATTCCGAAAATGTAAAAATATGAAGAGTGTTATATTTAAAATTTTAAAATAAGTTTATAGAAAATTGAGTTATCCAAATTTTCAATTTTCTTTCCAAAAACATTTTTTTCTCCAAAAATTACAAGGTTATTTTAACGAAATCTGGTGGATATCTTTCCCTAGGAAAAACCTTACTACATACCAAAATTAAACTTTCTAAGTTTATAGAAAATTGAGTTATTACAATTTGAAGCATTTAATAAAAATTCACTACCATAACGCACTTGCTGCATCCCGAGTTTTTTTTAATTTTTTTATTTTACTGTCAAATTCTAATAAAGAACACCAAGTGAGTGGTAGACACGAAGCAACGTGCCACCACCTAGTTGAGGAACCGAGTAGTATGTTGTCACGCCAACTCCAAATAACACAAAGTGTTAAAAATAGAGACTGTATACAACCAACTAACAATTTAATAAATTGTTAGCCCTGGCCCATTTCTACCCTAATATAGGGACAAAGTATGTAAGGCTAGATGTAGTCTCGCCACAATTAGAACCGTAGAACTCGTTCTAATTAGAGCTCTTCAGTGCGGCATACTAATTGTAGCGAACATACACCTATAAAGTAAAACGGCCATGGCAGCCAGCCTACCAACACTAAGTGAGTGGTTTGTGGAATTGTGGCGATAATACATCTAGCCCCACATACTTTGTCCCTATATTAGGGTATAAATGGGCCAAGGCTGACAATTTTTTAAATTGTTAGTTGGTTGTATACAGTCTCTATTAACACTTTATTTATTTGGAGCTGGCGTGACAACATGCTACTTAATTCCGCAACTAGGTGGCGGCACGTTGCTTATTGTCTACCACTCACTTAGTGCTGGAAGGCTGACTACCATAGCCGTTTTACTTTATAGGTGTATTTTCGCTACAATTAGTATGTCATACTGAAGAGCTCTAATTAGAGTTAAACCGGTCTACGGTTCTAATTGTGGTCAGAATACATCTAGCCTTACATACTTTTTCCCTATATTAGGGTAGAAATGGGCCAGGGCTGACAATTTATTAAATTGTTAGTTGGTTGTATACAGTCTCTATTTTTTAACACTTTGTGTTATTTGGAGCTGGCGTGACAACATACTACTTAGTTCTGCAACTAGGTGGTGGCACGTTGCTTCGTGTCTACTACTCACTTAGTGTTGGAAGGCTGGCTACCATAGCCGTTTTACTTTATAGGTGACCCAAGCAACAAATTAAGGCACATTAAAGAGCACTCATGTCCAAATAACCTAACCAAAGTGTAATTTAGTAATAATTAACCAAAATGTTGGCTTGATTGTCATAACCACTATAAATTTGAGAATGAAGCTCCCCATTAGCCTATTCTTGACTATTAAAACTACCCCAAAGTCAGTAACTAAATTGGCAAAAATTTGGATTAATTTTACGTATAAATATCCTTAAATATAATTTGTAATTTAATTCCACAATAGGTCATTTTTAGGTCGGAGTGTGCCCTAAATTGGACTAAAAACTGACTACTAAGTCCAAGTACCTAAAATACATATTTTAAGGTAATTTATTACCTAATATTAACTTGCAACACGTCTGTGGTATAGTAAATTAGAGGTCTTCTTATGAAGCTCAGATTACATATATATTACCAATCTAACTGCAGTAGAGCACAGGAAATATTTTGGGCACTAAGATAACCTAAAATGGCTTTCTGATTGGCCATATAGTCATAATTACTGCAGAAGTGGTCTTCGAAATCAAATTTCCTACGTCAAAGTTGAAAATACCCATAAAATCTGATTTCAAATAAAAATGTCCTCAAAGTTCAAAGTCTACAGCAATAAAATAAATTTGTGAACGTTAAAGGTGTTTCAGTTGATAAGCCTAATTAATAAAAGTTTTATTCTTCAGTCACAGTCTCTGTGTAAATCCTAAAAACGTATGAGAACTTCATCGGTTACTAATATATGGAAGAAAAGCTGCTGATTTGAAATGAGCACGTGTATCCCTTCAATATAATACATCCCTTTTTATGCCCGTGGATTGAAGCATTGGCAACACGGTCCGCTGTCATGTGTTTATGCTTATTTACTTATTTTCGCTATATTGATGTCTATAACATATTATGGAATCAAAGATCAAAAACGCTATATGATCATTCCTATATGTCTCTCCGTATATAAGTTATATATATATATATATATATATATATATATATATATATATATATATATATATATATATATATATATATATATATATATATATATTAGAGCTCATCAGTACGGCATACTAATTACAGCGAAAACACACCTATAACACGGCTATGGTAGTCCGCCTCGCAAAACTAAGTGCGCCATTCGCAACGAGATGGCGACACGTCTAAAAAGAGCGTCTTACATCTCACCTGGTTTTATAGAAACCACTACATAATCTTGATTATCTTTACATACAATTCGACATTTATAGAGAAAAATCTGTATATATATATATATATATATATATATATATATATATATATATATATATATATATATATATATATATATATATATATATATATATTAGAGCTCATCAGTACGGCATACTAATTACAGCGAAAACACACCTATAAAGTAACATGGTAGTCCGCCTCGCAAAACTAAGTGAGCCATTCGCAACGAGGTGGCGACACGTCTAAAAAGAGCGTCTTACATCTCACCTGGTTTTATAGAAACCACTACATAATCTTGATTATCTTTACATACAATTCGGCATTTATAGAGAAGAATCTGACCTACCATTTATCTTTCTGCTTCCTGGGTAACAAAGAAATACCTTTTCTACTACATTTAGTAGTGCCGAGAACGTTTAGTTTAGTTTAGTGGCGAGAACGTGTGCCTCTGAACCGAAGGATACTGGGTTCGATCTTAGGCTTCTACTTTCACTTTTTTAGTAAATACTGTAACATTAACATCAACCGAGGTTGTGGCATTTTATTTGAGCAAGTTGAATGTCTGCACGTTCCGCCCTTCGGAGGAGGCATAAAATAGCCGGTCCCGTGTCCATCCGATGGTGGACACGTTAAAGATCCCTATCCTCCTTACAGGAAGACAAGAGTTTGGCAAAATTTCCAAGATAGTGAAGTGAAACTGCTTCCTGGCGTCGGTGATTGGCCATAGTCGCGGAAATAGACCGACGTTAAAGAAACAGATACACACACTACTATAGGGCATAATGCACAATAGGGCTGCAGTGCTATCGGGGCGGCAACGCCGCGGACGAGCCCCAAGGGGAAAAAAGAAAAAAATATATAGGGCATTATTTTCAGTGGGTAAGCTTTAAGTGCAAATTTGCTATTAATAATTTTAAATGTTTATTGCAAACCCTTTTAATTTAGGATTTTCAGCAGAATCACTAAATTTTTCAACACGCATTTTGGTCGAAGTTTAAGTAATCTTAAGTAGAGGAGAGCCCCTAGTACCGGCCGGCATCGAGTACCGGCCAGTTGAATGTTATGGTATCCTATAATAGGTGGCGCTAAGACTCTTACCGCCACTAGTCTTATACGCTCTCCCAAGTATATGCCCCGCACGGTGCAGTCCCGCCCCGACCAGGTTACTGCCAGTGCAAAGATTTGTGTTGCATGTAGTGGACGTAGGCTACACAATTAAACTTCTGTGAGTGATTTTTGGTGTTAATTTGTATATACTATTTATATCGCTATTACAAAATATGTTTCAAATAGACCTTTGCATATACCTTCTTGTGTGCAGTCCAACATGATATGTTATTCCGTTTCCTACAGTACCGGCCACAACATTATCCTCCAGTACGGGCTTTAAGTTTTATTTGCTTACAAATACACAAAGATGCCAGGTAATGCAATGGTGGTGAGATAAAGCAAAAGAAGGGAACCTGGAATCCTGCAAACATGCATAAAGCGGTAAAAAAGGTACTGAGTAATGAAATGTAATGAGTTTTCGCCAAGCCGCAGATCGCTATTAGATACCACGAGCCACATTTAATTGCAGAGTTAGTGCTATTAAAAATAATAACGAAATAACCATTGAGCCATGGGTCGGTTTCACAACACCTTTTCACGTGAACACGAAGAAGTATTAGCAGAACATGATAAAGACTTGGCAAATAGACTAATGCCGTTAAACAGACAAGTATGTCCCGCTTTTCAACTCACCAGTTCAATGCAGAGAAAAAATCGGCGGAAAAAACTACTATTATTCTGTTATGAAAAGACATAGCGACAAATCCACCTATCGTTGTGGATTGCTGAATCAAGGAGTTTAATGAGAGCTGTAGGATTTAACAGAATTCAGGTTAAGCGATTCTTTTAAGGCCTTGTGACTTTGATGCAAAGGTTTAATTTCGCTCCTTATAAAATATGGAACTGCGATGAAACTGGCGTTAGCATTGTATAGAAACATGCTGAAGCTACTAAAAACCAAAGACAATTTGGGAAACTTACTTCTTCAGAATTTGGAAAGAACGTGACTGTGCTTTTTGCAATGAGCGCTGGAGGTCACTTCGTACCACAATATTTCGTATTTCCACGGTCACCAATGAATGAGACTTATGATTAATGCTGCAAATGAAAGCGTAGGTGACGCTCAGTCAAACAGCTTGATGAATGCCGAATTATTTTTGAAATGGATGCGTCACTTTGTATAATATTAAAATCCTACAGCACAGAATCCAGTTCTCTTAATCTTTGATTGGCATACCAGCCATAAAGACTTAGATGTCATTGAATTTGTCAGGACAAATTATATTTGCATGTTAAGCACCACATTTCAGGCGACCCACAAGTTAGATCCACTTGACCGTACGTTCGCGAAATCTTTTAAATATGCTTGCAATTATGCATCCGACTTGTGGATGAACCCTGCCATAATAACCAGTAAATACCAGACTGCAGGGTTTGTTGCTGCTGATTTTAATCGAGTTTCCGAACGGATATTGCGGTTAATGGCGTTCGCTCCACAGGAATTTACCACTTTGATAGAAATGTCTTTAGTGCGTTAAGTTCTATTGGTGACCAATGTTACAGAAAGTCAATCAATATTAGAACCATAGGTTTCATCTTATCAACTGTCAGAACTGGCACCCTCAACTTCTGCACAGCCAATTTTGCCAAATTTTAACACTGAACAGCTAAAAATGATATCTGCAGCTTCTCTACAACTTGTGCCTCTAACTGAGGCTCTAATTCCGAACCCCAAGTCACAATTTCTGTGCAATTAGAGTATCATACTGACGCCGAATCCCAAATAGCTCTCAGCAATCCATATCTCGAACAAAAGCTGTCGTTGACCAATCCACTGCAAATTTTAAAGCTGTAATTACAAAACTCTCACGAGTTACTTATCCATCGAAAAGAAGAGTTACTGCACGACGTAGTAAAGCTGAAAGAAGTGATGTCATAACAAGCTCTCCATACAAAGAGATGCTGGACGAGAAAATAGCAAATAAAAGAAGTGTTAAATCAGTTAAGCGGGAACAGAGTCTACTTTCAGCAAAAGTTGTCATCAAGGAAGGTACCAGTTTGATTTCGGGAATATATGTCGGCAAGAAAGCCAAGAAAAATAAAAGCGAAAACTTGACCCCTCCCCGCGATGCGCGAGCGCTATGCTCTTGGCGCATATACCACGGCATTCGAAACAGAGGTGTATGTTATCCCGTCTGTGGCCAATAGACAGGATGTGAATAGGAGTCCCGAGAAATGTGTGTACATCTGATCAGATAGCCAGGCGGTCCTCCGGGCAGTCTGCGCGGCCATAATCAGGTCAACACTGGTTCAGAAATGCTGTGACGCCCTCAGAGGACTAGCCAGGACGAAGGAGGTGCAACTGGTGTGGGTTCCGAGACACTGTGGCGTAGCGGGGAATGAGGTGGCGAATAATCTCGCAAGACTCGGTTCCCGGCGGCCGTTCTGTGACCAGGGGCATAAGTAGAAAGACAGTCTCTGTCGCCTTAGACATGTGGACCGAGGATGCAATGGAGAGGCACTGGGGGTCGGTTGTTGACTGCAGGCAGGCGAGGGACTTCGTGGAGGGACCGCACAGAGATAACGCTGTCTGGCTACTCGGAAGGAGTCGACCTACGCTTCGCCGCATCCATGGGGTGCTGACAGGCCACTGCGCCCTTAGAAGACACCTACGTTGATAGGCGTAGAGAGTGATCCCATTTGCCAGGAATGCGGCGAGGATGAAGAAACGTCCTACCACTACCTGTGTGAATGCGAGGCTTTTAGGAGTCTTCGAGCAGAATTGTTCAGATCAAAGACTCTGCAGAGGAATCAGGTAAGTACCGTCCAATTGAAGACCGTCACGGCCTTCATCTCGAGGTCGAGGCGGTTTGGCGACGGAACTGAGGAAAAGTAGAGCATGGTTGCTGGGGTTGGCAAAAAGGGACCATTGTGGCATACTTGCTCGGCGTTGGTTTCCCCACCACTGCTACTACTACTGACCCCTCCACGCAGATCGATTGAGAAAGAAATAATTTTCTTTTATGCCTTGAATCTCATAAAGATGATTGGATACAATGTGAAAAGTGCAAGGTGTGGGTCCACGACGCTTGTGCAAATATATCAGAGCTGTCCAATCAGTATATTTGAGATTACTACATTGTATAAATGGTCGTATATTTGCTGGCCGGTACTGGAGGCCAGCTTTTTACAGATTTACAGACTGATTTGTCCTACGCTTTAAATTGTAAAATAAAGTTGACTATTTCTAAACATACCGGTAGTTTATTACTTCTATTTATAGCACACTACTTTGATTTTTTCGTTGATAAACCTTAGGGTGACGGTACTGTGGGACTTTTTTCTATATACGGTGCAAAATAAGTTGAACCTATTTAGGCTGTGTGCAATAGATTTTTTAAATATTCTAACTACTTACCTGAAGCTCGTTCATATTTGGATATGCTGCTGCAGGCTACCAAAAAAATTAAAATGAGAACATTGCTCTATAGTAAAAATTCTGAATCAACATAGAAAACTGCTTTTTAAAAAGTATTACACTAATTTCTCATTCCTAGGGTGTATCTAAAATATGTTCGACTAAGATATCTATTCAAGACAAATGTGCGATTCTTTTACAACTGATTTATTTACAACAGGAAAACTATAATAACATGCAACATAGTTTGCCAAACTATTAGGTCGGGTTAGGGTTAACTAAAAGGTACACAAAGACGATTATTTACACAGGTTATTATTCATTATATGTGTACCTATTACATAAATTATGCTTTTTATCGAAATATTATAGTTTATTGAAAAATGACAATTATGGTTCTTACGGTAACCAAAAACTTATTCGGTCTACAATTTTATGGTTTGATTAGTTTATAACCCGACGAATGTGTGGGAGGCCATTATATAACTCACGTCAACGTTTTGTGGTCATACTTTTCAAAACCACTACGGAGTCTCCTCACTAAAGTGGACCGAAAAGAGTTTAAAAAAAATTTGTTTTATGTTGGAGGGGTATTGGAAAAAAAGATGTCTAAGGTGTACCATATAACGCATTTAAAAAAATATATTATTTAATTAATATTTAGCCGCACGGGGGTTTGTAATGCATTTTTTTAATTTTTAGTCGGGGTAGGTTAAAATTATTTATTTACGATCTTCCTAATGCGTGAAAAAAATTGAGCTTAAAATTTTTGCCGCGCCCCATTGGCTAGAAAGTTGTTGACTTCACTATCGTTCCGACTTTCATCCTGTTTACTGTATACTGTACGTCAAGATGCCACCAAAGACAAGCGGTAAAGCTGCCAACAAGGCCGGCAAGGCCCAGAGAAACATCTCCAAGGGGGACAAGAAGAAGCGCAGGAGGAAGGAGAGCTACGCAATTTACATTTACAAAGTGCTGAAACAGGTACACCCCGACACAGGTATCTCGAGCAAGGGCATGAGCATAATGAACAGCTTCGTCAACGACATATTCGAGCGCATCGCCGCCGAAGCCTCCAGGCTCGCTCATTGCAACAAGATGTCCACGATAACCAGTCGGGAGATCCAGACCGCCGTCAGGCTTCTTCTTCCCGGTGAACTCGCCAAACACGCCGTCAGCGAAGGCACCAAGGCGATTACCAAGTACACCAGCTCTAAATAAATAAACGTTTGTTGCGTTTCAATTTTGTGTGTCATATTGAACGGGAAACTTTGAGAGAATGGTTCAATATTCAAGTTATGTAAATTACGTCTAACAAATACTTGTAGTAGTTAAACCATGTATAATATATATTTTATTACTAATGACTGAATGCTAACCAGCACAGAACTCATCAGAAGGAGGCGGTTGCACCTAGAATTCCAACCACCCTCCCTCCCTTTATTTTCTCAATTTGTTTTAGTTTGTTTTAGCTTTATAATAGTGACTTTTATTTTGGAAAATAGGTCATTCTGCTCTTGCCTTTAGTTCTCTCCTTATGTATCCATCACGTGCTTTTGGTCCACACACTGTTAAAGAAACATCTGTAATTGTATTTACAGTTGTCTCCACTGCCTGGGTATGACCAGGAACTTTTAAAGGTTATTGTTTCTTGATCCCGTATTATGCGAAGAAGCTCCATTGTCAGTGGAGGTTTAGTAATAGCCTTAAACCAGTTATTTAGATCAACGTAATCCTGAGCCGCAAAATTTAGTTTTGGAACTCTAAAAATTCTGATCGGGTTTTGTGAATTTTGTCTTTTAAAATTTGTCTTATAACAAGTTATCTTTTTAATTTTGATATTTCGACAACACACCACGAGGGCTTACAGCCTCAATACTATTGTACCGTGGGTGTCGTTAAGGATAAAAGAGGCAACTTGTTAATTCTGGACTTGAAGGTTTGGAGGATCTGATATATGGTCGCTTATCTACCAACATAGCTATTCAAATATTTTCTACATGTGCTAAATATGAGATTGTCTTAAATAACATTGTCAATACCTTCCCTAATATTATCTGGAAAATGTATGTATTGTATCCCATAAATGTCGTGCTCCATCCTGTGTAAACGGATTTGCTTACATTTTAAACCATAATGGTGCATAGACTTTCATGATATACTCAACTAGTACAAATAGTATGTTAGATGACTCCTTTGTAGAAATATAAATCCGCAGAATTTTATTTCATGTAGTTAACTGTTTGGCGCTTCTCTGGGTTTTGGGAGGCAAGATTTTCTGAGCACTCACGACCTTTTATTGCTTGACAAATGAGATATAGGTATTGCTGAGCTGTGCTCAAGTCTTTTTCATCTAATTCTATTAGCTCAGTTTTCAATGGCAGGAAGTGTTCAATAGAAGCCATTTCGCAATCGCCAAGTACCGACCCTATCCACCCTAAAAAATTGGGTCGTTTTGTAACACCATCAAGCTTTTGTAACAAATGCCTTAGTGGAAGTTCATTAGCATGTAAAAAACAAATGCTTCATTGCAGTGGTTTGTTCAGTTGAGTTTCAACTAAACATATCACGCCACCTTTCCAACTCCTGTTTACATTTGTACCATCGCACACAGTCCCAGTTAATTTTGCTGTGTCGATGTTATTTTCTTAATAAAATACATTAGTCCTTGTACTATGTCAGTTGCTTTTACTGGTGCCTCTAAAGATACATGCCAATGTATTTGCTTTCATATTCTTCAGTTAATGCAATATGCTCTTCCGCTACCACTAATCGACGTGTTTCTTGCTGAGTCATGGTCTGGTCCTTGCGCAGATCAAAATATTTGTCAATTACCTGATACTGAGCTTATATCCTCTATAACCTCCGTCGCAATTTTTGCTATATTTACATATAAATTACGGGGGCGCGGCTAAAACTTAAAATATAACGTCCAGTGTTTTTTTACGCAACAAGGAGATAGTAAAATTGTTTTTAAAATTTTTAATTTTTTGTAAGTCTTATCCGATACACCTAAGACAACTTTTTTCACTACACGTTAAACAAATTTGGAAAACAAATTTCAGAATGCACCCTACTCCCCACCCTCGAAGTAACTTCACTGATAATGCGACACATTATGTCAGTGAAATTATTTAGTCACAGAGTGATCATAAGCAGATCTGGACATGTTTTAAGTGCACTGACGTATCTTGTACCCTACCACGCTAGTAAGTAATTTCTCAACTATACAACTATAAAAGTGAGTTATTTGTATGTTTGTATGTTGTTTATTGTAATAATGTTTACGTTTATACTATAATGGTTCGCCACGAGAGGAAAGAACAGTGTCAGTTAACCCTGTGGGTGGGTAGATGTCAATGAGAAAGATATTATTGACTAAGAATCAGAAAATGAGGTGGACTATTTAAGCGAGTTATCACATAATTCTGCACTATAGATGGATGCTGATGATCCATAGGATGTAAACGTACCAAACACATTGGAAATGATTATGAAAAAGAGTTGATGCATGTGAGGGTAACGTTGCCCCTGAAACCTCGTCACGTAAGAAGGCAATCTATATTGGAAAAAATTATACCAAATGGGCTGTAAAATGCGAACCAAGAAATACTAGAACTAGAGCCATACATTTTTTTCCGTACTACTTTCAGGTATAAAAAAAGTACCAGGGATGGAAAAACTCACATAGACTGTTTACAGGCACCTACTTCTCGATAATAGGGTGCTAAATGCTCCAGTGAGGTGGACTCGAAAAAAATACCATAATACAGAACACAGATATGTCAGCCAGGTTAGGTTAGGTTATATTATGAGTTGGCCATAACAGTCCCTCCATTGTGGCCTTAAGGTCTATTGTAGCCTACGCCTATATTTCAGACAACAAATCCAGCCTCCTACAGAGGTCGATCTTTATTGTGGGCGAAAGTTGTCCAATATCTTCTGGGGCAAACTGTGTCTTGTCAAAGAGCAGGCGTCTTATCCTGTCCACAGCTGGACAAAAACATAGCACGGGCTCTGCTGTTTCGTCACTCTTTATACACAGCCGGTATTTGGTCCCTTGATCAAGAGCAATTCGGTGCATGTGGTGACGCAAGCGGCAGTGCCCCGTGTACTAGCCCGCCAGAGTTCTCAGCTGTTTTCTGTTTATCTCTAGAAGTTGTTTAGTCCTTGACTCTAAAAGGTCATTTATGAAGGCCTTAAAGTGTGCTAATCCTGTCAGATTTTGCCATTGCTGATTTTTCCTTCTATCTGTTCAGGTTTTTAAGGCGTGTTTTTCTGTGCATGATGATAGGTTCTAGCTCGATAAAGTTCTCCTGGGTACGACCCATGACAAGCGTGTCATCCGCTACATTACCAGTAAGGCCCTAGCGACTCGGTATCTACACCAGCGGCATCTCATTGCAGCTGCCTAGTTTTCTGAGAACAGATTTGCAACTCCATACCGTTTTGAATTGCAATGCTAGGAACCAAGTGCCTTTATTGTGGCTTGGCTACCTGAATATATTTTAATCGATTTGTGTGTGCAATGGCTTTGTATAATCTCCTTTGCACACATCTCGATGGCATACACTTCTGCCTGGTCTATGGTTGCATACTTTCCGAGGCTAGATGATATTCTTGCATCGGTGTTGCCTCCATATGCGCCAGCTCCTGCACCCCGATCGGTTTTGGAGCCGTCAGTGTACCAGTAGATGCCTGCCCTCAATAGGGTCGTTTGGTTTTGTTCTCAGTCCTCCCTTTCTGGAAGGACGGTCGTGAAATACAGATCTCTGCCGATCTTAGTAGGCATTAGGTTTGAGACAATTCCCAGATTTTCATTACTCACAATTCATCCAGGAGTCGAGTCCTTCTTCAATGTCGAAAAACGCAGCCAATGCCACCTCCCTGTTATCCAGGGGGTGGGTGATTTTCTTAACAAGGTTATTAAATGCTAACTAAGTATATTTGCCAGTTTGGTAGGCATACCGGTTTTTATTGAGGGGGCTATTGTTTAAGATGTTCCCCCTAATGTGTCCGTGGAGTATTTTTTCCAATCCCATTAGTAGGAATGAACTAGCAGTGAGACGTCTCAGCGATATGGGTAGGAAGTCACTAGGTCCCAATTTGGGAATATACACACCCCTTCTCACCGTCCAGCGGGATGGAACATAATTCCAAGCAAGACTGGCCCTATACAGCCTGTTAAGGAATGGGAGGAGTCCTCGAGCCCCTTTTGTAGCAGAACCAAAATCACTTCATCCTCCCCTGGCGCCTCAAATGACTGCAAATACTTAAGAGCACACACCACGGCCGAGGCTGTAATTATTTTTAGAGCAACCCGCCAGTCTTCATTTTGAAGGCGTTTATATCGACCCCGGCCGGCGGGATTTCTTCACTATTCACGATCAGACAATCTGAAAAAAAAAGTATGTGCTAAAAGCTCTAACGTTTCTTTCTATGATTCTGTAAAGGAGCCATCTGATCAATTTATTGATCCCAGTTTCTCGACACGGTCGCGTGAGGGAATTCTGTGGATCCTGGAGCCGCTGGGTAAATTGGCCATACCCGCGCAGAGGCTTCTTCAGCACTTCCTCTTTGCGATCCTTATATCCTTATTGTAATATGTTAGAGCGGTCTTATATTGTTCCCAGTTACGTGTAGTGTAGTCTTAGTGCGATTTAAGAGACGTCAAACTCCTTTTTGTAGTTTTTTTAGGTTTCTGTTCCACTAAGTAGACCCACGACTGTCTTTTTTTTAAAATTTAGTGGACAGTTTCCTGATACGCTGAGATAATTGCCACCCTAATTGTTTAGCTGCAATTTTCATATCATCATGATCCCTTACTGTAAGCGTGGCGGACTTAAGTCTATATATGAGGGATTGCTTGTAGTTGTCCCAATCCGTTCTTCTCGGGTCGTGATACCCCCCCACAAGTATAGGGCCTGTTTCAATCTCAAACACAATATGGGCATGCCAGAGAGGAAACTAATATATTATAAATAAAAGCTGTTGAACGAATTAATTGATGTTGATTTTACTGGCTAAAAACATTCCATACTAAATACAATGTAAAGACTTTTTCTCTGGATTCACAATAGCTTATCTTCTCTTTGATGAGTCTGTAAAGCAGCAAAATCGATGACAAAGAAAAATTTGCTTTTGGAAAGCCAGAAAGAAAGTCTCTACATATGTATTTAACAAAAGCTCTAATTGGTCTTTCTTTATTTAGCAGGACTATATCATTCTTGTCAATTAGCTCTATGCGACATATGAGCAACAGACGTAACATGTATATATCCGTTTCATAAAAGAATATCTTTACACAGATTTTAGAGCAATATTCGAAATGGTCGTACAAAATTCCAAAAAAGCGTATATTGAAAGTATGTATATCACGATGGATGAAAAACTAAAAGTTTGTCCTGAAAACGACTTTTGGAAAATACATGTTCAACATGACCTTAAGATATGGTATTAAAGCGTTTAGTTTTTTGACGCTAAAACCTCATAATTTTTGATTTCTTGATACCTGCGAGATAAATGGAGCCCCCACAATGAGCTTTTATACTACAAAGTTGCCTTCCCACAGTCAGAACCGTCGAGTCAGCAGTAGACTTGGAGGAGCCCGCAAGTATGCAGGCTCAGACTAGCAAGTTAGACGGAATATCACTCGTGAGAATCTACATCAGCAAATCCGTTGTTACACCCAGATACAATAGTGCCACGCCTGGAGTGTAGTGTATAAATAGGCTGCTCACAAGGGTACAACCGTTCATTCTTGTTCCGAGTAGTAAGACTCTGCACATCGCGTGCTAGACTTTAGATTACATGTATGTTGATCGTTACTTTTGTCATTATTTTATATTATTCATTTTTTATTGAGTATTTAAATATTGATTGTTTAAAGTAGTAAATAAATTGTTTAAAAAATTCAAACGTCTTAACCGTAAAGTTAAGTGGCGCAGACGTTAGTATTGGTTAAAAAACCGAAAGTATATAGATTTTTAAACGTTTCGACGCCTAATAACCAATTCGAGCCAATCAGAACC
This sequence comes from Tillus elongatus, assembly GCA_964006375.1. Taxonomy (NCBI): domain Eukaryota; kingdom Metazoa; phylum Arthropoda; class Insecta; order Coleoptera; family Cleridae; genus Tillus; species Tillus elongatus. Next base: position 99,478,164 of record OZ023269.1, on the reverse strand, counting down.
AAGTTAGAGCAGAAACAGTGGCCAAGCAGAGCCAAATGGAAGCAGAAACCATCGTATTATGGTAAGTTTACTGCTAGCCCATTTTTCAATTCCTATATAATTTTATGTATATGTGTTGTATTGAAATGTTATATGTCTGATTCGGAAGAAGGATCACCAAGTTTATCTAATATAGAATATAGATTTAGATCGATCAGTATTAGCGATAATATCGTAACAGTAAATTTAAATAGTAATAGTAATAGTAGCAACATGACAGACCAATTCAAAGAATTTTCCTTGAAAATCCGGAACGAACCATAGCTTCGTTCTTAAAAAAGGGGAGGAGATAAATGGAGCCCCAACAATGGGCCTTTATACTACAAGGATACAACAGTTCATTCTTGTTCTGAGTAGTTAGACTCTGCACATCGCGTGCTAGACTTTAGATCACATGTATGTTGATCGTTACCTTTGTCATTATTTTATATTATTCATTTTTGTATTAAGTATTTAAGTATTGATTATTTAAAGTAGTAAATAAATTGTTTTAAAAATTCAAACGTCTTAACCGTAAAGTTAAGTTGCGTGTGTTCAACCCGATAGACCATAAGAAATGAGCAACAAAGCAAGTGGTCTTGTTCTGAGATTGATTGCTCCGATATCTATTTCGAAGAAAAACATCACCACTGACAACTGACTTATCAGTTACGAGTTCATATGAATCCTTTTGGATCAACGCAAATTGGAATCTGTTCGCTATATCAAAAAAATGAACCCCATATTACTTAAAATTTTCGCTAACCATGAACAGAATCAAACGCACTTATCTATTTGTATTCTAAAAAAAAATTAAGCATATTTTTATACACTTGAAGACATTACCACATATTGATGAGTAAACCTGATATCTGCGAATGTCAGGGATAATACAATTCTGGAATTAATCAAAAGGGGACTAGAGATTGTGGACGAATTACCAACTTGCGATATTTCACAATATAGTCGAAGACAGTCCTTACCAGTATTCCTAACTATTCTTAATTGTACATTAATTAGTGCCAGAATAATTCATCAGCAGAATATTTTCTGAAGCAGCTACATAACTTCTTACAGACTTTAAACTATTTCAACTGCCAATAAAAGGTTGCCTAAAGAACTTCAAACCAAAAGTTACACTCTGCAGGCCACAGAAGATAAAAGACATACAAGCAACCCCAGCAAATTGTCAAAACAATGCAATATTTGCTCAACAAAGGTAGACAATAACTTCAATTAGCAACGTCGACACGTATCCTGACTGTACCGTCCAACGAGCCACTTATATTGGCATTTACAAATGGTCAGAGATACTTGGGTTATAAACTCTGTCAATCTGAAATTTTTCAAAACAATTTGTTAATTATGTATACAAAAGAATTTATGGAAATGCGCTACCATATGCATTCAAACGATCCCATGACGTTTAAGAAGTTGCTTGTTTTGACTGTCTTCAAACTTATATAGGACAAACCAAAACATGTATTTACGACAAAATATATTAATATAGACTTCGCAGTTAAATAATCGAATCGTTCAGTATGTAAAAACGTCACATTGTTTAAAAGGGAGAGATTTTCGGTTACCTAGAAATCCATTACATCCATTACATCCATATCTTCTTTGCAAATACAGAAAATTTCCAACAAACAAAAGACAGATTTACTGCCCTATTACCTGACCCAATAAATACCTTTAATCCGCCTAATTCCGTTATAACTATACCTCGCATAATGAACCTTCCGAACCCGACCAATGACTCCGCTAACGACCCAGATAGACGCTATACTATGAACATCATAACATCAGTCAGGTATCTGTGAGGTCTAAGGTTGAACACCATCAGACCTTAAAGATGATTTTTTGTGAGATTTGAAGCTTCGAGCACAGTGAGACATCAGAGTTCCTTTCATTCAATATTTGCTCAACCTCTTGAAAATGGCTCCAACACCGGAGCCAAAACATTTAACCTTAACAAATTATCTAGGTAGTTTAACCCGATAGCCAAGTATTTCCCATATATATATATATATATATATATATATATATATATATATATATATATATATATATATATATATATATATATATATATATATATATATATATATAAATATATATATAATTTTTATATAAAAAATATGTTAGGCAACCGTCCAAGTCGCTGACACACTCTGATGTCCACCAAATGTCATTACGTCCGTACCCTCGCCGCACTCCAGCTTTGGTACGAGAACACGGGGCTGGAAATCATTAATTAAGCTTCATATATATATATATATATATATATATATATATATATATATATATATATATATATATATATATATATATATATATATATATATATATATATATATATATATATATAGTAAAAATACACTTCAAATATGAGTTGCAAACCCTCAGTTTCTCTAGAGTATTTTCAAAATTCTTACCACTGATACCCTAACGCAGAATTTGCTCAAAGGTAAGAAACAAAGTACCCAATTAAAATAAAACAGCGTCTAACATTCGGCTTTTCCAGTCAAATACAATCATACGTAAATTCGTTTTATCTGCTTGGAAAGATGTCCAATAGCACCAATTGGTACCAGGTGTCATACCTAAGAGATATATTGCATATACCATTGGTTCTATAAATATAAGATCTAAGGGTTATGAAAATGGTAAAAATGGCTTTCTGCTTTTAATCTAAAAAAGTTGACGACGTATTTTAATGGCAAAAAACTATGTGAAATCACTTAAAATGCAGTCCAGCCAACTACAGTTGAGTACTTTTACATAAGTTAAAAAGTTAAATTAGAAAAATGTCATCAAAGAATTCGTTTATTGTAAACGGAAATAAAGTCTGCTAGACAAATTATAGTAACAAAAAGAGATAAACTGAGCAAATGTGCATAAAACTTGAAATTATATTGTTGAATAAGTTCTACATGAAGTAAAATGTATTACGCTTTGACGGCGATAAAAATCTTTTAAAGAATGTTATCCTTAAATTAAAAATAAGCGACGTCCTGTTGAATACAGGCAGGCACTTAATGTAGTAGAAAAGTTTCCATACTCATCTCATGCAACACAATTTGTAAAGGAATTTACTCTAAATATAAGAAAATCCGTCCTATGGAAATACATCTAAACAAGATTTTCCGTTAAGGAGGTAATGCATAATTTTTCTATGCTTTACTTGTCTCAGCAAAATACTTTACAAAATTTGTTTATCTTGTAATAATTCTTTGTCGTCGTTTGTCGATTATGGTTATTTTCTTTAAAGGTTAAATAAGCCATTATAATACTTACAAAAATACTGCTTTATGCAAAAAATTAACTATATTGCTGTACTGGTAAATACAGGACGCTTGGAAAACATTTGAAACATATGTCATACAAACGATATGATAAAAAATTCGGGACGCAGCAAGTGCGTTATGGTAGTGAATTTTTATTAAATGTTTCAATTTTGAATAACTCAATTTTCTATACGTTTAGAAAGTTTAATTTTGGTATGTAGTAAGGTATTTTCTAAGGCAACATATACACAAAATTTCATTTAAATACCTTTGTAATTTTTGGAAAAAAAAAATCCGAAAGAAAAATCAAAATTTGAATAACTCAATTTTTTAAAAACTTAGAAAGTTAAATTTAGATACGTCGTAAGGTCTCTCCCAGGGCAACATACCCTTTAAATTTTATTAAAACAGCTTTGTAATTTTCAGGGAAAAAATTTTTCCTGGAAAAGCTTTTCCGATTTTCCTGGATAACGAACTCATCCATGCCATTAATAAAAGAAAGGCACTTATCGAGTTTCATTGTAATCGGTTAATTAATTTTTGAGTTATCGGATGGATATTTGAAAAAATTTGTGCAAAGTCTCACCATCGATACCTCTCCATTACCGAATGTTTTTAAGTAAAAATTCACTAATATTTTGGTTAAAGGATAAGCAATTTCTTTTTTTTTTTTTTTGATAATGCATTTTTAATCCTATAGTGTTGAAAGGGACCTGCTCCACTTACTATGATATCTTAGGCAGCACACAATACACAACATATAAACACATTGTGTTGCTCTATGTAATGTGTCGCAGTTTGGACGTCAGTTTACAATGCGAGAAATCTTAAAACAACGCAACATATTCACCAAATTTCATCAAAATAGCTATGTAATTTACAGAGAAAAACATTTTTTTCGAAAGGAAACTCAAAATTTTCTAGGAAAACCTTGTCCGATTTTTCTGGCTAACGAATTTATCTAAGCCATGATTAAAAGAAAGATTCTTGCCGAGTTTAATTAAAACCAGTTAATAACTTTTTGAGTTATATATATATATATATATATATATATATATATATATATATATATATATATATATATATATATATATATATATATATATATATATATATATATATATATATATAAAATAAAAATTGAAACTAACCCCGGATATGGGTTCTCGGGGTCCCAGTTCGCACTCATTTGCAAAAATGTTTGCAAAGTCTCACCATCGATACCTCTCTATTAGCGAATTTTTTTAAATTAATATTCACTAATAAAACAAACCAAACAGTATATCCCTCGTGCTTTAAGTAACCTTATTATGACAAGCAGATACACCATTTTAATGTTTTAAATAAAGTGGTTGAAGTATTTTACATAATATGTTGATAATTAATTAATTTATAGAATATAACATGATCATTTTCAAACACTCTCCCAGTATACAACACAATATTACTCCTCAGTCAATAAATTCACTTTTAGTGATTTTATTTCATTCTGCTTTATCAAAACTACATTTAGTAAATTTTAGTTTTACACTACAATAACGACTTGTTAATTAATGCATTCTCCAGAGCACACAGAAGCACAGAAACGAGATAAGGTTATGAGCAAAATATATAGTATAAACAATGTGCCATATTTTTATCAAAATAACTTATTGTTTGAAAATGTAGAAAAATTTTTCGATAATATACCTTAAACGTTGGTTTTCTAACCAACAAATCTTAGGTTAAAAGCAAATTGAGTTATTGAAATTTGAAGCATTTAATGAAAATTTGCTACCGAAACGCACTTACTGCGTCTTGATTTTTTTTTCTTACAAACATATTTCGATAAAAAATGCAATAAAATAAGGTTGCTCGGTGATTGTCAAAATAATTTTATAAGATGCAGCTCAAGACACCCTATAATTAACTTATACAATTTTTCTCGTCTCTTGTATAATAATAATTATATTCAGCTTTACCGTAGAAACGCGTCACCCTGTATAATATCAGCCCTTTTGTAAAACTTCGATCCTTTTTATTTATTTATTTATTCAATATGCAAATACACAATTTATAAACCATTTACGTTTATATGTGTTGATAAAATATAACAAACACTGTTTAATCCACCCACTAACATTAATAAAGGAATAACTTGCACTTGTATATAAAAATTTCCCAAATTACACAAATAATTCGTCCACTCAAACAAATAAAAGTTCGGGACGCAGCAAGTGCGTTATGGTAGTGAATTTTCATAAAAATGATCTGGCACAAAATATTTTATTATAACTTTTTTTTCTTGTAACATAGAAATCTAAATTTTGGTGTATAGTTTACTTTTTATATCGTAAACCTACCTACCAAATTTGGTTATCATAGATTTTATATTTTTTAGGATAAAAAAATTTTTCAAATGAAAACTCAAAATTTTCCCGGAAAACCTCGTCCAATTTTTCTAAATAACGAACTTGTCAAAGCCATTTACAAAAGGAAGGTACATGCCAAATTTTATTAAAATCGGCTTATTACTTTTTGAGATATGAATTTTTTTCCAATGAAAACTCAAAATTTTCCCGGAAAAACTCGTCCGATTTTCTTGACTAAGAAACATGTCAAAGCCATTTACAAAAGTAAGGTACGTGCCAAATTTTATTAAAATCGGCTTATTACTTTTTGAGATATGAATTTTTTTCGAATAAAAACTCAAAATTTTCCCGGAAAACCTCGTCCGATTTTCCTGACTAACAAACATGTCAAAGCCATTTACAAAAGGAAGGTATGTGCCAAACTTTATTAAAAACGGCTTATTACTTTTTGAGATATGAATTTTTTTCGAATGAAAACTCAAAATTTTCCCGGAAAACCTCGTCCGATTTTCCTGACTAACGAACTTATCCAAGCTATTAACAAAAGAAAGGTACATGCCAAATTTTATCAAAATCGGCCCATTATTTTTTGAGTTATCGGTGTGATACATATATATATATATATATATATATATATATATATATATATATATATATATATATATATATATATATATATATATATATATATATATATATATATATATATATATATATATATATAAATATATATATATATATATATATATATAAATATATATATATATAAACATATAAAAATTGAAACTGACCCCGGATATGGGTTCTAGGGGTCCTAGTTCGCGCTCATTTGCAAAAATTTTTTCAAAATTCAAAAGTCGGGATCTCCCCATTAGTGAATTTTTTCTACGAAAATTCACTAAAAAACATAATGTAAACGATCTCATACGGCATACGGTAAATGTCAGCTACAGCGTCTAACAGATCTGCGCAATAATAATCATATGTTACGTTACCATGACAACCACAACTAGATCTCATATAAACTATTCAATGAAAAGCGGTGAAATTAAACATAAATGTTTCAAATTTGAATACCTTAATTTTCTGTAACCCTAGAAAGCTGAATTTTGGCACATAGTTAGGTTTTTCCCAAAGCAATATCTACATCAAATTGTATCGAAATATCTTTGTAATTTTCGCAGAAAAAAATTTTTTCCGAAAGAAAACTCAAAATTTTCCCGGAAAACCGTGTCAGATTTTTCTGGCTAACGAACTTATCCAAGCTATTAATAGAAGAAAGGCACTTGCCGAGTTTTATCAAAATCGGTTATTTATTCTTTTAGTTAGCGGTTGGATACATATATATATATATATATATATATATATATATATATATATATATATATATATATATATATATATATTTATATATATATATATATATATATATATATATATATATATATATATATATATATATATATATATATATATATATATATATATATATATATATATATATATAAATCAAAACTGACCCCGGATATGGGTTCTAGGGGCCCAAATTCGCGCTCATTTGCAAAAATTTTTGCAAAGTCTCACCATCGATACCTTAAGTATTATTTTATTAATAATATTTTATTAAGTATGTGATTACTTAGCAGAATAAAAAGCGTCTCCGTGGCTGTGCGGGAAAGTCGATGACTTTCCAATACGGACTCGGGGGTCGACGGTTCGAGACTCACCGGCGACGGATGATTTTTCAAATCACTGTCGTCGTTGAGATTGAGCTCAAGGTGAAGGGTAGGTTAGTTTAGATGAGCAAAAAGGGTCAGCAATGGCCTAATTGTCAGTAAGCATCTTACCTTTACCTTTTTTAGCAGAAGAAAAATATTAAAATATTTGATTTGAAAAAATGTACCATATTTTATCAAAATAACATTATTTTTGGAAAGGGTACAGAAATTTTCTGAAAATAAACCTAATGTTCCCAAAAAACTGGTCAGATTTTCCTGACCAACTAACAACCTCTTCAAGCTACAAGTATTTAGCCACCTGCCAAGATATAGGTATTCACAAAAACCTTTTCGATGGAAGCCGACGAAATTTGCAATCAATTTTTTAATGAAAATTCTAAAAAAAAGAATTTACAATTACTTGTTAAAAATTGATTATTAATTACAAAAATTTCACAAAAATCTCACAAAGAATTCTACCGAAACACAAAAGTTTCTGCGAACACTAACTATTTTTACAGAAACATTGTGATAACAAATAAATAAAATTTAAATTATATATTTAATCTGTAATTACAATTGAATAAAAGAAAATGCAAACATTATTTTTTACTTTTCACGGAAATTCCAACCACTGGAAATAAAGAAATATATAAGCGGAAAATAGCATATTTTTAGGCCGCTAGCTGCCAGAAATAGTTGTGCTACTTCAGAGTTTCATTTGATATTTGAGAAAACATGTGAAAACAATTCATCAACTACCTATATATTATGAAAACGGTAATATAGATAATCCTATCAACCCTTTTATTTCTTTTTGTGTCAAAGTTAAATCAAATATTTTAATATTTTTCTTCTGATAAAAAAGGTAAAGGTAAGATGCTTACTGACAATTAGGCCATTGCTGACCCTTTTTGCTCATCTAAACTAACCTACCCTTCACCTTGAGCTCAATCTCAACGACGACAGTGATTTGAAAAATCATCCGCCGCCGGTGAGTCTCGAACCGTCGACCCCCGAGTCCGTATTGGAAAGTCATCGACTTTCCCGCACGGCCACGGAGACCCTTTTTCTTCTGCTAAGTAATCACATACTTAATCTGATCAAATCATTGTATGCGATTGTAAATGTGAATATATCCAAAACTTGAATCTGTAGTTATAGGAAGTGTTATAACAAAACTTGAAGCAAAGCGCATGCCCTTTACTTCTAAAGCACAAACTACAGGCTGTTCCATTTGAAAAAATTGAGTTACGGCAGTTTGAATTTTTTCAAGTGCAGTCACTATTTGAGAGCGCCTGTGTACGACATCTCGATTCTGTCGACAAATAAGATAAACAAAAACCTCCCTGGATGCGTAATGGGTCTCTGTTATCTATTGGTAAAACCCAGTATCATAATTTTTGGTATGTGCCAAAAATGTTAAAAGTTGCAAAACAATTTAGATCTCCAGAAAACCATGAACGTTATCAAATTTTTTCACTACCAGCATGCATTATAATTTAATTAAAAACGCAAAAATGCATTAAGCCCGAAAAAAAAGTTTGTATGGCCTGCGACTTATGAGCCGTCCAAAATAAATTCATAAGGTGCAGCTTAGGAGACCCTATAATTAACGTATACAATTTTTGTCCGATCTTGTATAATAACAGATATTTTGAACTTTACCGTAAAAATGCGTCACCCTGTATATATGTCAAAGATAAAAACCGAAACTAACCCCGACTATGGGTTCTAGGGGGGGCTAGTTCCCGCCCATTTGAAGATATGTCTCTTCAAAATTTAAAAGTCGCAGTCTCCTCGTTAGCAAATTTTTTCTATGAAACATCGATAAAATTTATATTATTGAAACATAAGCCCTATAACTAAAACTACTGCCAAACACTAGAGAAAAGGCCCATTTAAAATAAATTTTAGAAACGCTGGGAAACAGTTAGGTTACATGAAATGGAATTAAGACCTCGCCTTATATTAATTTAACCTCTTTAATTTTATTAATAAAGTCAAGTCAATTTGTTGCGGAAAAAACTTTTTTGTTTGACGGGCTAGTTAAACTCATTTGCCAACCACTTTGCTAATTTGTATGTCGGAGAATCAGCAAAGTCGCTGATGGATGATATTTTCGCTGTGTTTAACACAAACATTTGCAGAATAGAAGATTTTTTTGTCAAATTAAACAATAAATTTGATTTTATAAAATTTACCCACAAGTTAGAAATTAATAATAAATTACCCCTTCTAGATGTACTCATTATCAAAAATAAGGACACTTTAGAATTCGATGTCGATAGAAAGGAAACCACCACTCTAAGCTACATTCCGAATGACTCACAACATACGTACGCGCAAAAAATGTCCAGTCTGAATTTTTAGTAAAGTAAAAGTAGATATAACAAATAATTAAACTATATTAAGAACGTGGACGAATATAACGGATACACTGCTTGCCTAATGGAGAAATAAATTAACAAACAGGAAACAAATAACATGTTAGCGAAATCACTGAATTTTAGGAGAGAGGAAGCTGAAAAAACTTTATTTCCTTACTATTTGGACCTAGAATAACGAGCGGTCCAAATAGCATTTTTTAAAAAGTCAATTTACATCTAACATTTTCGACAAATCATGCTTTAAAAAACATACTATGGAACCAAAAAGACGAGGATAGGGTGGACCAAATGTCAGGAATTTATGTAATAAGTTGCATAGTTTATGATCTTGAATACGGCGGACAAACAAAAAAACTATTGTAATTAGATTCAAAGAACATTTAGCACAATTCAGATACAGTACTAAAGATAGATCTTCCTTCACCCGACATACTTGGGTAATAATCACCACGTTAATTAGGGGAATCAGAGAACCAAGACAGCTGAATGCCTTTGAAAGTTTATATATATATATATATATATATATATATATATATATATATATATATATATATATATATATATTGCTCAATATATTAGTAATAAAAACTGTATGAATCTCGCTCCACCGCCTGTGGTCAGTCTCCTGATTGATTGCTTTACAAAGTAAATACTGGGAAAGCACGTCCGATAGATTATAAAAGGGTACAGATATTTCCGCCCAAATATGCTAATTTTGGTATCGTGGTAAGGTCTTTCCTAAGGCAACATATCCGCTAAATTCCATTAAAATACCTTTGTAATACCTTTAAAAAAATTTTCAAAATAAAATTCAAAATTTGAATAATTCAATTATTTATAAACTTACAAAGTTGAATTTTGGTACGTAGTAAGGCAACATGCCCATTAAATTTCATTAAACAGCTTTGTAATTTTCGGAGACACATTTTTTTTTCGAAAAAGAAACTCAACATTTTTCCGGAAAACCATGTCCGATTTTCCTGGTTAACGAACTCATTCAAGCCATTACTAAAAGAAAGGCACTTGCCGAGTCTCATCGAAATCGGTTAATTATTTTTTGAGTTATCGAATGGATACATACATACATATATATATATATATATATATATATATATATATATATATATATATATATATATATATATATATATACATATATATATATATATATATATATATATATATATATATATATATATATATATATATATATATATATATATATACATATAAATTTAAACTGACCCCGAATATGGCTTCTAATTCTCTCTCATTTGAAAAAAAAATTGCGAAGTCTCACTATCGATACCTCTATTAGTGATTTTTTTTTTAAATAAAAATTCACTAATAGAGTTGTGGATATAAGATATTTAGAATTATTCATCCTCTTGTGACGCTAACTTGGTTAGTCAAACGGTCATCAGTGTTTTGTTAAATGTCTGGTGGTGATTTGGGTTCTTCAGGTGTGCTTATCAGTGCTTATTACAGGTATATATCTTCACTTAGTGACAATCCTCAGACTTATTGTGTAGACATGTTGTAAGATTAATGATAGTCAAGATAAAATATTAATACGTCATATTTTATTTATTTTACTATTGATGCAGAAGTTAAGAATAAAGTTCTGGATCAGTTATTTTTGTTTATTTTGGAAACTATCTCCCCAGGGGGTCGCTACCAACACTTTGGTAATAACCACTGCCCCAGTAAAACTAAGTTTGTTAGCAAAACGATCTCTAAGTCTTAGATATGTTATGGTGAATTGAGTTTTTTAAAGTGTACTAAACATTCAGTGCTCGTCATACGTTCCACTATTTACTTAGTATGATAGACCTTACTTTTTATAAAGAACATTATAATCTTGTATTCTCTTTTAAAAAATAGTAAACATTAAATGATTAAAAATGTTTAGTCTAAAATATTACGTAACTTTACTACACAATAAATGGTTCGAGTCTAAATATATTTCTAAAATCAGCTATAACTATTCTTTTATCGCAAAATAATAAATTTGTGATTTAATTTATTCTGACAGCGCTATTTCAGATTACGCTCGGCTATTTATTAATATTTTAGCAGCAACTCAGCAATATTTTCTCTTTAATGATTAGCGAATGCTCAGGAACGATGCGTTTAGAAATTTATTTCTATTTGCATAACAGATGCCACTCGCTTATGTCAAATTAAAGCAAGAAAACTACTTAATAGAATCTTTAGAAATTACACTAAGCTTATTTGACAAAATAAGTGACTCGAGCTTTTGAAATTCTGAAAGTGTGATAAAGTATTAATTATGTAATTAAGCTAAAGTAATGTAGCTCATAATATGGGTAGATTATCAAAGCTGATACTTATCTAATTAATTAATACATTTTAGTGAATTTTCGTAAAATTTTTGCAAATGAGCGCGAACTAGGACCTCTAGAACCCACATCCGGGATCAGTTTCAATTTAATTATATATATATATATATATATATATATATATATATATATATATATATATATATATATATATATATATATATATATATATATATATATATATATATATGTCACACCGATAACTCAAAAAATAATGAGCCGATTTTAATAAAATTTGGCACATCCCTTCCTTTTGTAAATGGCTTGGATCAGTTCGTTAGTCAGAAAAAAACGGATGAGGTTTTCCGGGAAAATTTTGAGTTTTCATTCGAAAAAAATTTTTATCTCAAAAAATAAAAAAGCTATGATAACCAAATTTTATAGGTAGCTTTAAGATATAATAAAAACTAAACTATTCACCAAAATTTATATTTCTATGTTACAAGAAAAAAAAGTTATAATAAAATATTTTGTGCCAAATCATTTCTATGAAAATTCACTAACATAACGCACTTGCTGGCTTTTTATTACAAATAAGATATGTTTAGAATTACTGTTTAGCGAATTACATTTAAATACATATAGAGTTGGGGCAGCCAAATATAATAAATTCAGTTTCTCAATTATCATGCATATTTATAACAAATCCCGCAACACGTCAATTTAAGACTAAAAAGTCTGGACGCAGCAAATGCATTATGGAAGTGAATTTTCATAAAAATGTTTTTAATAGCAAATATCAATCTGGCTACCTGCATAACCTATATAGCAGAAACAATTTACCGTATTTTATGAAAATAACTTATTGTTTAAAAATGTACAGACATTTTCCGAAAAGAAACTTTAAATGTTTCCGAATAAACTGGTTTCCTAGCGAACAAACCCTAAGTTAATAGTAAATTGAGTTATTGAAATTTGAAGCATATAATAAAATTTCGCTACCAAAACTCAGTTGCTGCGTCTAGATATTTTTTTTATTACGAACATGCATCACATTTCGATGAAAAATGCAAAAATATAAGGGATGTTAGAAATTTGTAGGTATCACCAACGACTTATGGGCCATCTTGTTATTGTCAAAATAATTTTATAAGATGCAGCTCAAGACAGCTTGTAATTAACGGACACAATTTTTTTCTCGTATCCTGTATAATAACAATTATATTGAGGTTTGCCGTAGAAATGCATCAACCTGTATATACGTAAACAGATAAAAACTGAAACTAAACCCGGATATGTATTCTAGGGGGCCTAGTTTGCACTCAGTTGAACAAATATTTTTAAAATTCTAACGTCGCTGTCTCCTCGCTCACAAATTTTTTGTACGAAAAATTAGCCAAATGTTACAGACCGTTAAGCCATAAACTTAACCAAAACTACAGCCAAAGCATCAGACAAAGAGTCTATTTGAAATGAATTTTCTGGAAATGCTTTAGTAAAATGAAGGAAAATGACGCTTGAAGCTGGAACTCAAAAGTTTGTACAAAACTGTTCTTGCGACATTTTCTTTACATAAACCGTATTCGTTTCTAATTCTTTCCCTAGTTCCCCCTAAGCGTTGCCAATTTTGACGCTTCAAATCGCGACTTTAAATTTTGAGGAAACCCCCAATTTTTTTTAATGAGTTTAACTTTTTTGTCTTTTAACTTACGGACCTAGATTTTGGTACGTGGTTCTCTTTTTACAATACAGATTTGGTGCCAAATTTGGTTGCCCTTACCTTGATATTTCCGGAGATATGAAAGAACACACAAAATTTTCAGGGAAAAACTTGGCTGATTTTCCTGACTAACGAACTTATCCAAGCCACTTGCTAAAGGAACACACAACAAATTTAATCAAAATCGGTCAATTATTTTTTGAATGATCGGTGTGATACACACATCCATACATATATATATATATATATATATATATATATATATATATATATATATATATATATATATATATATATATATATATATGTATACAGGGTGGCGCATTGAAAACGAAACAGACAATTTTAATATTGAGGGGGACATGTTTTGACATAAAACTCAACTTTGTTAGATCGACCCCCTAAGGGTGGTGACAACAATTCTTATATTTTAGATAGGGAATGTGGGTCTAGTGTTACATCATTTGCAAGCTCTTTCTTTTCTGAATTCAGCACACAAATTTTTTTGGAAGTTTTATCAACTCGTTTAAAAATTATTCACAGTTGGAGTTGCAAGAACGTATTTTATTCATTGTGATAAGAAATACACTGATTAGTCAATTTTTCGTTAAAAAAAACAGAAAACAAAGCCAAACGTTGAAAAATGTTTATTCAGTTAGGTAAGTGTTCAAATTGTTGACCACCAGCTTCCATACAAAAGTATAAATTTTTTCCAAAACGAGCTCTGACATTCTAGAGCATTTGTGTAGTGATTAGACGGCATTCTGCAACAATGCGTCAACGTAATTCTTCCAGAGACTCCAGTTCTGTTGCGTAAATTCTATACTTTAAATGGTCCTATAGAAAGAAGTCTAAAGGAGTTAAATCCGGTGATCTGGGGGTCACTCAATAGCACCTCTACGCCCAATCCATTGCTCTGGAAACTTTCTGTTCAAAAACTCCCTAACACATTGTGAAAAATGCGGAGGAGCTCCATCTTGTTGAAACACTAATTGATTTTCTTGATAGCGATCATCATTTTCAACAATGTCAATTAGTAGAGGGTAAACAATATCTTCTAGTAACTCCAAATACGTTTCGCCACTCAAATTGCCATCGAGAAAAATTGGTCCGATTAAACGGTCTCCAAAAATTCCAGTCCAGACATTCAATTTCTGTGGAGTTTGAGTGTGGACTTTGTGAAAATTCCTTGGATTATTATCTGCCCAATAACAACAATTATGACGATTGACTGTGGAATTTAATAAAAACGTACACTCGTCTAAAAAAACAGATATTGAACAAAAAGTTCCCGTTATCAGCTATTCGTGGAGTCATAACTTCACAAAACTCCAGCCGCCGATCAAAAGCGTCTTCATTCAGTTGTTGTACAAGATGAATTTTATACGGGTGAAATTTATGATGCTTCAATATTCGCTAAATAGTTCTTCTTTTGATGTTTAAAACAGTGGCCAATTTTCTCGTGCTCAAAGTTGGGTCTGCAGCAATTTGTCCTAAAACTTCAATCTCAGTAGTCTAATTTCTAACCGGAAATTCACGTTCAGGATCCCGTTTTTTGTTGACTACTGAACCACTTTTTCGAAACTTTGCAACTAACTCCAAAATGTATTTTCTGTTAACATGTCTGTTCGGATGTCGTTCATTAAACAAATTTGCGGTACGGTTGGCGCAGTCATCGTTATTGAAAAAAAATAGTATTTATTTCAACTTTTTCTTCTACAGAATACACCATTGTGAAATTAATTTTCGGTAGTACTATCAAGCATCAAACCGACCGATAAATTGAAATAATAAACCGCATTTCCTCATTCCGATAGTAAATGTTATGATAGTCAATTTTTTGTTTACAAACCAACAAAACATTGAGTATCACCACATTTCTTATCGGAATGAGTGAACTGCGTTTTTGCATCTTCAACTGCGAATAATTTTTGAACGAGTTAATAAAAATTCAAAAAAATTTGTGTGCTGAATTCAGAAACGAAAGTGCTTTCAAATGATGTAGCACTCGACCCATGTTTCCTATTTAAAATATTAGGGTTGTTATTACCACGCTTAAGGCGTTGATTTGACAAAGTTGAGTTTTATGTCAAAACATTTCTTATCGGAATGAGTGAAATGCGTTTTTGCATCTTCAACTGTGAATAATTTTTAAACGAGTCAATAAAAATTCCAAAAAAATTAGTGTGCTGAATTCAGAAAAGAAGGTGCTTTCAAATAATATAGCACTCGACCCATGTTTCCTATTTAAAATATAAGGGTTGTTATCACCACGCTTAAGGCGTTGATTTGACAAAGTTGAGTTTTATGTCAAAACATGTCCCCCTCAATATTGAAATTGACGTGTTTCAGCGTTTCTTAAAAAAGAATTTCTCTGGACGCAAATCGCTCTGTTTCGTTTTCTATGCATCACTCTATATACACACACACACACAAATATATATATATATATATATATATATATATATATATATATATATATATATATATATATATATATATATATATATATATATATATATATATATATATAAATTTAAACTGGCCTTGGAGATGGGTTCTACGGGGCCTAGTTCGCGCTGATTTGAAGAAAGTTTTTTAAAATTCAAAAGTTTCGATCTCCTCGTAGTGATTTTTTTTAAAGGAAATTCGCTAAAAATAATATCCTGCAACGTAAAAACTTCACGCCTACATTCAACCTCCGAGTAGAGTTAATGTGTGGTACCTAATTAAAAAGATATCTGGATTCTCTATTCAAAAATGTTATGGTTTTAAAATTTATTTCAGAAGTTAGCAGTCAAAAAAATAAATTCATCTGATTGGCAAACTTTGCTAAAACACACTTAACAATTAATAACTAATCGCGTTTCATTCTTTATAATGAGAATGTAAGCAAAAACAATTTCAGCGTCCTTTTTGAAAAGTAGGGGAGAATCGGGTAATTGAAGATTCCTGTGCAAGAAGTTACTAAGTATACTTTTCTGGGTTGTAGGTACGTGGCGCCATATTCCCAAAATTTCTACTAGTCGAATCGATCGGTTGCTCTGTGAAAAATGCCTAAGTCCCCCTAACTAAACTGGGCAAGCTACGCTGTAGAGCTCATTTCAATGCAAGAAGTTACTAAGTCAGGAAAACGAAGCATTCCAATCTACAAAGTCTCCAAGTCAATATATTTGTTGTTTGCTGTTCTTACTTTTCTAGCCTTAAACTAAACGATTGAAAATAAAACAGTGGTGGTGTTTGACTCATAAATGAACAAACCATGGATATTAGTGGTAAGTACTTCGAAATAAATTATTACTATGTTCTGCATGTTGTAAAATACAGTGTGTAGACAGTTTGTATAATGGATTTTGGCTTATATGTTACACATATTGTATCCAACAATACATTATGCAAACTGTACTGTAGTGTAAACTATTGACTGTGTAAATCTGTAGATAATATGTCCTTGACAATCACTAATCAAGCACAGTGTAATCTTTGCTTGTAGATGAGGGAGAATGGTTTGAATTTTCACCATTAGTAAATGAATATTCTACAGAAAGTTCTTATGAAACTTCTGAAGAAGAATTTGTAAAAAATAGCCGTTTGAAAAAGAAGAAAAGATTAGTTGCTCAGAAATCACTGAAAAATAAAGTTTCACAAAGGAAGAAGAATACGTCAATCCAATGATGTAGAAAATCTGCCTGGATCATCAACTTTAGTGGGTGCAACATCAAGTCTAATAATCTTAAAGGACAAACAGACAGTCTCAGTGGCTGCTGATGAAAATATTGGAAATACCCTAACCAAAGATCAAGAAACCGCTGCTGAAGAAAATATTAAAAACACAAACAGCGATGAAGGTACCCAAAGAGACTTAATAGATAAGCCTATTTCTACCCCACGTGGAAGAAAGAGAAACCTCCATCCAACGTTGTGGAAAAGATTTGTATAGCGACGAGAACGAGTAGACCCGAAAATACCAAGACGGGAAATTCCGAATTGCAAATGCCAAAGTAAAAATAAATTAACATTGGAAGAAGAATATTCCATTTTTGAGAATTACAAGCACACCCTGATCTCACACAACAAACAAACTTTGTACCGCAAAGACTGCACAAAACCTTCTGAGAATAAGAAAGGTCGACCAGTAAGTAAACTGAAGGAAAATCTAAGATTTCGAAGATGTTTCCTCTATGACATAAAAACATAACAGTGTCCTTGTGTCAAGTAGCCTTTTTGGCGATTCACGGAATAAAAAGAAGTAGGCTTATAAAGAAGGTACAGAAAACTGAGAAGCCAGAATATTAGAGGATGTCACCTAGCAGGAAATTATATAATATCTCAACCTACTAGAGTGTCGCATTACATTAGATCAGATGGCAGCCTTAGGAAATTCATGTATACATTCAAATATCTCCGCAGAATCTTCGCATTCTTGGGGTCGAGGAGTCGGGGGCCAAAAGCCTCCAGGGTGTAAGTTTAGGAAGTGGAAACAACAACATGAGCTTTTGATAAAGCTTTCCCCACGACCTCCATGCGCGCTGAAGAGGTGCATCTTGCACGAAGTGATCCTGCTGATAACTGAACATGGCGGATCGAGAGGTGGAGGTCGAGAAACCTCCCCCAACCTTCGGTGTCACGTGACCCGTGCCTAGGGATGGATGGCACCAGGGTGATGATGTGAACGGAACCTCTGGAGTACCGGGCAGCCCTCCAGAGTAGCCCGCCTTGCACCACACAGGGGGGGTTCTGATGGTGTTGACAGTATTTCCCCCATTCTCGTGGGAAGAACATGAAGAAGATCAACGAAAACATAAACAAAACAAAATAGGTTCGAGGGGTGGCTCCGGCTACAGACTCGTGCCTCGCGTCTATTCCGGAAACCGAGACAAGCGAGGGGGTGGTGGCGTCCGCGGATTCTTGAAGTCTTACGACCGACGTAGATACGGGGGATCAGGGGGTAGTTTAGGCCACGGACCTGTCCCTGGCACCCAAGCTGGAGGCTGGGTCCCACCGGAGGGCGGCGATGTCCGCTGACTTTGGGGACCCCTTCACCAGTGAGGACCATACTGCAGGGGTAAAGAGACTGTCCCTGCAGTCCAAGCGGCTTTCCGGGGAGCAAAGAAATAAGCTTCTGTGGGCGCAGAAAATGGCGAGCAAAGCGTAGACGGTCGAGAAACCTGTAAAGGCGCAAAAGGGAAGTGCAAGTCAGAAGAGGCAGCGCTCGGACTCTAGCACGCCTACTATAGACATACGTCCCAAAACGCCCAGGGCCTGAACACCGGAGCAGACTGGCTCGTATAGGTAGGCTGCGTAGGGCTTCGAGATGGCAGTGATTGACATACGCCATCCTGAGGTCACGCTAGATCACGGGAAGCTGGACCTGATCCAGGCTGCGGTGGACTCTCTTTAGGAACACGAGACGGGCGCGCTTGGCGGGGGGCATCCTCTAGATGACGTGTGCCGGCCCGTAGTCGCGAGACTGGCTGCGGAAAACGATCGGGGCCTCGGTCAGATCTGGGAGGGGGCGCACTTCACAGCCATCGAGCCCAAGGATCTCCCAAAGAGACACAAGGTCTTTGTATGGATCCCTTACACCGTCACTCGAGAAACGGTGGTCAGAAGACTGAAGATCCAGAACCCTGAACTTGGGACACAACACTGGTCGGCTCTAAGCAGGAAGGCAGAGGAGAAAGGACAGACTCTCGATCGACCATTCGTCTTACAGAGCCCTTGAAGGAACCTCTTTCAAGGCATTGTGGGGCTTAGGAAGGGTTATCTTCCGCCTACTCGAGAAGCAACCAGGGGTTGATGAGACCTAGGTTCCTTCAAGTCAACCTCCAACACAGTAGGGTAGCCACGGTCGGACTACTGATGGCTCTGAGGAACACGGATGTGGCCCTTATCCAGGAACCGTACTCCTATAAAGAAGAGATCAAGGAACTCGGAGGAGCTGCTGGAAATCTCATCTACAGCAGATCCAGCGAGAACCCGATGGACTGCATTTTTGTCAGGGAAGGGATAGAGTTTCTGCCTTTAATGAATTTATAGAGGTTCCTGAAAACGTATTGTGGCTTTAGCCCTTTAGCCCTTTGAGTGAAAATTGGAACCTATGATGAGCACTGATAGGTATGATTTATAGAACCCATTTCACCACAATACATTTTTCAGATGTATGGTGTAGCAAAAACGTTACTTTTCCAGTTTAAACAGAAAACTTGGAGTATAACCAAAGACTGACATTTCAGGAGACAGCAAATTTTAGAGAACACACGGACAGCCAAGACTAAAGAAGCCACTGGCTATGCTTTTTACATACCTGCCCTTAATAAGATAAGTCTAGTCATCAAGCTAGAGAATATGGCCACCAATTTTAACAGCTGAAGCAATTGCTATATATAAGGCCCTAAAATAGGCGCTCGAAAACAAAACAAAGGAAATTTTTTCACACTCACTGTCAGCACTCAAATGCAATAGGCATTTTCCTCACGAACAATATGACAACAAAATTATATCTTATATAATCAAATGCTTTGACGAATTGACCATACAAGGTGGCAATATAAATTTTATATGGGTAAAGGCACAAACTGGAATTCCGGGAAACGACGCACCTAACACGTTGGCAAAAGAAGCTGAGAATAATACGCATATTTGCAGCGCTAGCAGCTGAAACAAAGGAAGTTGCTCCTGAAGGTCACAGTATGCATTGTGTGATCGAACGAGAGGCACTAACTTCTAAATGCGTGCCAGAAAATCTAAACTCCGTTCTGTGAGGTTGTTAACCCAATAAAGGCTATATAAATATATGGTTGGTAACTTCAAAACTATGCTCCTGCATACTGAGGTCAGGTCGTTATCTTAAGGCTCAAGGCTCAGTTCGAATAGACAAGCCGGCTATTCGAACTGAGGTTAGATGGTTTTATGTTTCTAAGTTAAAAAAAAATATACAAAGAACTTGTCTAGTGATGAAATCAGGTTATCAACGTTGGCATATCTTGCTGATATTTTGATAGGCTTAACACTTTAAACGGACACTTCAAGAAGCAAACAACAGTCTAATAGCTAATGACAAAATATCCTCCTTCAAGATAAAGTTTCCGAAAGGCTTTGCTTCGCTCACAAGCAAGAGAAAACCATCTGTTTGCTTTTCCTACTATATTATCATTTGTTAAAGAATATGAAATATCTCTTATGCCAGATATGGTTGCTGATTTTTGTGTCCCCTTGCATGCCCTTCAAGTCATTTTTGATAAATATTTTGCTGAAAAATCTTCCAAATTTGACTGGAAAAGAACTCCATTTTGGGAACTGTATCAAATGACTCAGAATTATATAACTGCTTTATTGATATGAATAATGATAGTTCGATAAAAGATGTTTACCGAGAGAAAACTTTACGCTTTACTTTACTACGTTGGAACAGCAAAAAAATTAGCGAGAAACTCCACATGAATATTTGCCAAATAAGAAAAGGGTGGAAAGATCATCATTGTATCCATTTCGCGAAGATACCACCTTGGTTTCTTATGCTGGCAAAAAAGGAAAGACTGCCGTCCTAATTTCATCTATGCATAACAGGGCAAAAGTTGATCCAACAAACACAAAAGCCATAAATTATTGCATACTGTAATCGAAATAAGGCGGTGTAGGTACAATAGACGAGTAGTGTTCTAAAAGCTCCCATAGACGTACCCGCAGTCATAATATTCTATCGTATGTTAAGCATTTCCGTTGTAAACTTATTTATTTGGCATCAATGTTTTAAAAACAATGAAGTTATTAGGGAAAAATCAGGATATGCAAAAAAATTAGCAGCTGAGTTATTGAGTTAAATAATGGAAAGACACTAAGTGAGTAGCGAACGTGTCGCCACCTAGTTCGGAACCAAGTACTTGTTGTCACGCCCGCTCCAAATAATACAGAGTATTAAAAATAGAGACGGTATACAACTAACTAACAATTTAAAAAATTGTTAGCCCTGGCCCATTTCTACCCCAATATAGGGACAAAGTATGTAAGACTAGATGCATTCTCGCAACAATTAGAACCGTAGACCGGTTTCGCTCTCATTAGAGCTCTTCAGTACGGCATACTAATTGCAGCAAAAATGCACCAAAAATAACACGGCTATCGTATAGCCAGTCTTAAAACACTAAGTGAGTAGCGAACGTGTCGCCACCTAGTTCGGAACCAAGTACTTGTTGTCACGCCCGCTTAATGGAAAGACGTTTGAGGAATCCACGGATCCTGCGTGACATACAAGCCACCATTATCCGAATTTCGGGGGCACCAGAAGTAGACCAGCCACCAGAAGAAGAAATATTTATGCTTAAAAACCGTAAGGACTGTTCCTTGTTTTCCCCAACAAAACAACGCATGACGAAGTACTTATGTTTAAAGTGTAGAAAGGCAATTTGTTTACGCTTCTCAAAACCATAGTCTAACAAATATATAAAAAAATGAAATGTTAAGTCTGCACAACTATTCCAGAAGATATTCACAAATTTTATTTTTGTTTTCAAATTTTACCACAAATTGGAATGAGATTACGTTTAAGAAGATAGTTGCCTAATATTATTACTATAGACTCAGTAGCAGAAAAGTATGTAAAACAGTTGTTATTTTTATGTGAAAATATATTTATTTTATCCTTCCTTAGTCATGCAATATAAAACTCACAACAAAAAAGTAGTTATGTTAATTGAAGAGTGGAAATTAGAAACGGCCTAAGTGCCATTTTTTCCGAAATTCAGTTTTTTATATAGAAAGGTTCTATGTGCCATGATTTATCTCCCATGAAAGGTTCTAAGCGCCAAAATTAAAATTTTGCCTTTATAAGAGCCCCTCGTATATGTCGGTAATATTATGTGCGCGAGCATTTTCCTTAGAAAGGTCCTAAGTCCAATATTAATTAATATTCATAACCTTAGTTATTCATTTTCTGATCTTCAAGAAGAGATGTAAGTTAAGGTTTTAAAGAAAGGCAAAACCTTTGCTGGACTTAGACAGGCTAATATACTGAAGTTGCCATCAAGGTGTCGGAAAATAAAAAGCTATCTCTTCGAAGCATGATTCCTTATCTTCAATATCCAGAACACCAACGTTTTTCTAAACAGCTACTTCAGATTGAAGACAGTGGTTTAGAAAAACAAGCAAAAAAGAAATAAAATGTATTTTATGAATGTTTCTATATTCAAAATCAGCTATGGCACTTAGGACTTTTCCTAATTTTACTTGTTTAAACAGTTTTTTTTTTGTAGTAAGAAGTTTAGTTTGCTAATTTTTGTCAAGAAGTAGGTTTTTCGTTTCGGTTTCAATGCACAATACTTGATAAAACTTTCCTTAAAAAAGTTCTCTGACTTTTATTCTGTTTTTAGTAAATTTTCCTTAAAAAAATCACTAATGTGGAGATCCTGACTTTTGAATTTTGAAAAAATGTCTTCAAATGAGCGCTAATTAGGCCCCCCAGAACACATATCCGGGGGCATTTAGAGAAAAATAAATTGCGCTTTTCCTCAAAACGTCAAAGTGACAATTTAAAACGTCAAAATTTGCAACATTTAGGCAAAGAACTTGAATCTAATACGGGGTATGGAAAGAAAATGCCTCAAGAAGGATTATAAACCCTGAAGTCTTAGTTTCACCGTCAATGTCCTTTATTTTACTAAAATATTTCCAGAAAATTCGTTTTAAATAGACCATTTCTCTGATGCTTGGCAGTAGCCTTAGCTATAGAGTTTATCGTTTAATGGTATATTATTTTTGTCGAATTTTCCTAAAAAATTAATAAAGCTCAATATATCCGTTATTATACAAGATATGAAAAAATATTGTATAAATTAATTATAGGGTGTCTTGAGCTACATCTTAAAAAAATATTTCTACAATCACAGGTGGCCCATAAGTCGTTGCTGATACAAATTTTTTTTTTGGTCGAAAACGCCTTATGTATTTGCATTTTCCATCAAAATATAATGCAGCTTTGTAAGTTAAGAAAATCTGGAGGCAGCAAGTACGTTATGGTAGCGAATTTTGGTTAAATGCTTCATATTTGAAAAGCTCAATTTGCTATTAACCTATAAGGTTGACCAAGAATCGGATTTTTTCGGTTACACTTTAGTTTACTTTCGGAAATTTTTGTACGTTTTAAGTAATAAAGTTATTTTGATGAAACATGGCACATTGTTTTTACTATATATGTTATACTGGTAATCAAATGTGATGCCTGCATTCTGAAAAAAAAACACACATATTTGCTATTAAAAACATGTTTATGAAAATTCACTACCATAACGCACTTGCTGCGTCCCGAACTTTTATTCTCTATTATCTCAAAACTTTTATTTTGGCACTTAGGCCTTTTCTAATTTCCACTCTTCAATTATTATTTGAGTAGTTTGTTAGACGCCACATGATGTTTTGAGCAACAAAATCTCACGTGGTGTGTTAAGGGTTACACAGTAGAAATACAACCAAATTTTGAAACGAGAAATTTAATTATTAATAGAAACATACCTTCAGTATTTGTTTATTGAATAAATACAATTCACGTTTGTATAGTTTAGTTTCTAAAAAATTGTCTAGAATATTCTTGGAGTTAAGTCAAACGAACATTTCCAACAGAGTACATAGCTTAAAGTTTGCAACAGATATCTTGCAGAACATAAAAGCTATCACATCATTTGAAAGACACATACCCATTGCATCTGAAGCACTTTCAACTGAGGATACAAGTCTGCAGGTTGTATTTTTCTACAGGTTTATATACACAAGCAAGTGAAGTTCAGGGTAAATATACCCTACAATATATATTGGACATCATTTGAATTCCGTCACAGATAGCAATACTGATATTTTATCACATTAAATTTCAACACTACACTTCTCTCATCACATTTTTAAAAAGTCTGGACGCAGCAAGTGCGTTATGGAAGCGAATTTTCTTAAGATGTTTTTAATAGAAAATATGTCTCTTTAATCCAAGCGGGAATCAATTTGGTCACCGGTATATACCTATAAAGTAGGAACAATGTACCGTATTTCACCAACATAACTTGTTTGAAAATGTACACAAATTTCAGTTCAAAATTCAAACATTCCCGAGAAAACTCGTTTTCTAGCTGACGAGCCTTAGGTTAATAGCAAAGTGCGTTATTTAATTTTGAGGCCTTTAATGAAAATTCGCTACTAAAACGCACTTACTGCGTCTCCATTTATTTTACAAACATCCATCATATTTCGATGAAAATGCACAAATGCAATAAGGAAAGTTAAAAAAAAATGGAGGTATGAACAACGACTTATGGGGCATGATGTGGTTGTCAAAATAATTTTATAAGATGCAGCTCAAAACACTCTATAGGTAACGTACACAATTTTTTCTCGTATCTTGCATAATAATAATTATATTGAACTTTACCGTAGAAATGCGTCACACTATATATATATGGAAATGAAAGGTAAACCCGGATATGGATTCTAGGGGGCCTAGTTTGCGCTCATTTGAAGAAATATTTTTAGAATTCAAAAGCCGCGGTCTCCTCAATTACGAATTTTTTCTATGAAAATTAGCTAAAAATTACGTGTGTTTTGTTTCTATTTCCGCGACTATGGCCAATCACCGACGCCAGGGAGCAGTTCCACCTCACTATCCTGGAAATTTTGCCGAACCCCTGCCTTTCTGTAAGGAGGGTAGGGATCTTTAACGTGCCCAACATCACATGGACACGGGACCGACGGCTTTACGCCCCTTCCGAAGGGCGGAACGTGCAGACATTCAACTTGCTCAAACACAATGCCAGAACCTCGGTTGATGTTAATGTTACAGTTTGTACTGGAAAAGCGAAAGGAAAAACCTGGGATCGAACCCAGTACCCTTCGGTTCAGAGGCACACGTTCTTACCTCTGAACCACCGAGGTTCTTAGCTAAAAATTATAGACCGTTAAACCATAAATTTAACTAAAGCTACTTACATAGCATCAGAGAAAGTGTCTATTAGAAATGAATTTTATGGAAATATTTTATTAGAGTGAAGGGCAATGATGGTTTAAGCTGAAACTTAAGGGTTTTCAGAACACTGTTTACATAGTCCGTATTTCTTTCAGGTCCTTTGCCTAAATGTTGCCATTTTTGACGTTTCAAATCGCGACTTTTTACGTTTTGAAGAAAACCCCAATTTTTTTTTCTTTGAATGCCTCTAACTCTTTTTTGTCTTCAAACTTACAGACATAAATTTTGGTAAATTGTTCATCCTTTATATATATATATATATATATATATATATATATATATATATATATATATATATATATATATATATATATATATATATATATATATATATATAATTGAAACTGACTCTAGGGGGCCTAGTTCGCGCTCAGTTCAAGAACTTTTTTCTAAATTCAAAAGTCGGGATCTCCTCGTCAGCGAATTTTTTTAAAAGAAAATTCACTAAAACAAGCACTTCTGAAGCGACGGGAAAGGTCTACGACTGTATTAAATATGGAACGGTTTCATTAAGTTAGGACAAGAACAAGCAACCAGATATGCTTCAAATTGAATTAAGTCTTAAAACTTTAATCTCTTCTTTGTCTAATTATTTTTTATACAAAAACTCGCTAAAAAATTCATCCGAATAACAACAATCTGATTAGATAAGGGTAAAGTGAAATGAGACTAAAAAAAATTGAAAAAAGTAAAGACACTAATAAGGATTCGAACTCGTCAGGCAGGAGTCAATTGAATTTGAGTATCGATGTACAGCGACTTAGGCCACTGAGCTATGCTCTACGTGTGGTCATTAGCAGCTATATCGGGTAATACATTGGTTCAATGTTTAAAATTTACACAAAACCATTTCGATTTACAATAGATTTTTTGCTCATACTATAACGAAATCAAGGAAAATAACCACTAAGACACATATATAGGAGCTTGTTAGCCATATCTTGTAGTATTTTTACTCCTATTCGTACTCAATCAATTTTGAAGTTTTAACTATATTTAATCAGATTTATATATATATAAATATATATATATATATATATATATATATATACTTATTTATATATATATATATATATATATATATATATATATATATATATATATATATATATATATATATATATATATACAGGCTGGGGCACCACATACGCGTCGGTCTCTCTAATAGACCCTGTCCGAATTTACAAATTACGTTTTTTTCTATCATATGCAGGGTCTTCAGGGCCATCTTCTGAAAATACTCTCGATGATACAGGATGTTCAGAAAAAAAGATACATATCAAAGTTATGTTTTTTTAAATGGAACACCCAGTATATTATTCTGTTTTCGTCAACTAGAGATAAAATAAAGGTAAGTTGCAATAGGATTCCCCATACCTAAAACCTACCATATTTGAGAAATACAGCAATTTTTGAAAATGGAAGCCTCAACGCAAAAAAAATATTTTCTTGCCCTCGGCAACGTAGAAAAAATCTAACTTATATTAGTATTTAGTAGAAAGATTGTTGCATGTAACAGAAAAAGGAATTTAATGTAAAGTTATATAGGATGTTCAGTAACCTCCTAGTGATATTTGACGCATGATATTGCAAATAAGTCTCTTATTTTAAATAGCACACCCTGTATATAATAGCTTATTCTGCTACAAAATTTTATTACCTTTTAACTGATACTAGGGTTCCCTATACCTAACTTAAGCCGTTTTCGAGATATTTAGAATTGTTTGTTTTCCATAACAAATGTCACCTTTCATCATCAAGTGAGCCTTGATTATAGTGAGCGTTTATATTGTAGGCTAAGTAAATTTGTAGATCAACGCGCAAAAACTTTTATCAAGAACATTGTATTGCAACAGTTGAAATAATTTTAGTTGGGTTATACAAATGTCAAATTTTAATAACATGAACAACAAACAAAAAAGGACAATTTAACACACTATAGCAAATGTTGAAATTGACGGCCGTCTTGTTTAATGCATTCTTTTCTCAAATGATTTCTAGGCTTTCAACAACATTTCAGAAGTTACTGTGTGGAACGCACTTTGTATTCTTAGTTCCATATGTTCTCGGTTAGTCGTACTTTGTAAACAATACTTTTTATGTACCCCCACAAAAATAAATCCAAACACGTTAAGTCCGGGGATCGTGCAGGCCAGTTGTGTGGGCTTCCTCGTCCTATCCATTTATTGGGGGTAACTTCTGTTTAAATGTTCTCGTACACTGGTTTCAAAATGGACGAAAGCACCGTCTAATTGGAACCACATCCGCCGTTTAATATCTCTTGGGATATATTCTGAGGGCTCTGGCAAATCATCTTTTAAAAATCATAGGAAAATTTGACCGTTCAGGTTCCCATTAAAAAAGTATGGCCCTATTATGTATCCTCCTAAAATTCCGGCCCAAACATATAATACTCCATCTGTGCTGATGATCAACTGTATGGACGTGATGTGGATTTTCGTCACTATAATAATGATAATTGTGTCTATTTACTAGGTACGTGCTATGAAATGTACTCTCGTCTGAAAATAGTACAAAATCAAAGAAATTGTCATTCTCACCAACTTTGTCAAGGGCCCACAAGCAAAAATCAATTCGTCGAATTAAATCAATATCAAGCAGTTCCTGATGTAACTGAACATTGTATGAATGAAATTTTTGCCTTTTGATTATTCTCCCAACACTTCCTCTACTGATGCCTACTTCCCTGCTTATGTTACGCTGACTTGTATGCGGATTTTCAACAACAGCGCCAATTACCTCAAACTCGATTTCGCCATTTTCAGGGAAAGGCATTTGTCTGTTGACTTTTTCGTACGCGACACTTTATGTTCTACAAAACACCTGCAACAGTCTCTGTAAGACTCTCTTGTCTGGATGATTTCGAGATGGATATTTTTGAGCATAAACCCTCGCACCCAGTAAACAATTTTCTTGGCATTCCCCAATAACAAGAATCATATCCATTATTTCCTGTACAAGATACGTTTTCATTTTTAGACTACTCTTGGACACTTTTATTAAACACACCGAAACACTTGACACGACACAATATAGTTAAAATACTTGACAAATGTCAAATAAATTGATAACAACCGTATATCCAATATCCCTGCCAGAGCCCCCTCGCTTCCCAAGTAGATATTGACATTTATTATGAAAAACAAACAATTCTAAATATTTCGAAAACTGCTTGAGTTAGGTATAGGGAACCCTAGTATCAATTAAAAGGCAATAAAATCTTGTAAAAGAATAAGCCATTATATACAGGTGTGCTATTTAAAATAACAGACTTATTTGCAATATCATGCGTTAAATATCACTAGGAGGTTACTGACCACCTGTATAACTTTACATTAAATTCTTTTTTCTGTTGCATGCAACAATATTTCTACTAAATACTAATATAAGTTAGATTTTTTCTACGTTGCCGAGAGCAAGAAACATTTTTTTTTGCGTTGAGGCATCCATTTTTCAAAAATTGCTGTATTTATCAAAAACGGTAGGTTTTAGGTATAGGGAATCCTGTTGTAACTTACCTTTATTTTATCTCTAGATGACGAAAACCGAATAATATACTGAACGTTCCATTTAAAAAAAACATAACTTTGATATGTATTTTTTTGTGAACACCCTATATCATTTCAGAGTATTTTCAGAATATGCCCCTAAAGACCCTGCTATGCTAGAAAAAAACGAATTTGTAAACTCGAACAGGGTCCATTAGAGAGACCGACGGGTATGTGGTGCCCCACCCTGTATATATATATATATATATATATATATATATATATATATATATATATATATATATATATATATATATATATATATATATATATATATATATATATATAGACATATAAAAACTGAAGAACGTCGGTGGTTGAGGGGTAAGAACGTGTGTCTCTGAACTGAAGGGTACTGTGTTCGATCCCAGGGTAGTCCTTTAATTTTTTCAGTACAAACTGTAAAATTAACATCAACCGAGGTTCTGGCATTGTATTTGAGCAAGTTGAATGTCTGCACGTTCCGCCATTCGGAGGGGGCGTAAAGCCGTCGGTCCCGTGTCCATGCGATGTTGAGCACGTTAAAGATCCTTACCCTCCGTACATAAAGTCAGGGGTTCAGTAAAATTTCCAGGATAGTGAGGTGAAACTGCTCCTTGGCGTCGGTGATAGGCCATAGTCGCGGAAATAACCGACGTTAAAGAAACAAAACACACACACATTTTTTGAGTTATCGGTGTGATACATACATACATACATACATACATATATATATATATATATATATATATATATATATATATATATATATATATATATATATATATATATATATATATATATATATATATATATAAACATATAAAAACTGAAGAACCTCGCTGGTTCAGGGGTAAGAACGTGTGTCTCTGAACCGAAGGGTACCGGGTTCGTTTCCAAGTTACTCCTTTCACTTTTTCAGTAAAAACTGTAACATTAACATCAACCGAGATTCTGGCATTGTATTTGAGCAAGTTGAATGTTTGCACGTTCCGCCCTTCGGAGGGGACATAAAGCCATTGGTCCCGTGACCGTGCGATATTGGGCACGTTAAAGATCCCTACTCCTCTTACCGCAGACAGGAGTTCGGCAAAATTTCCAGGATAGTGAGGTGAAACTGCTCCCTGGCGTCGGTGGTTGGCCATAGTCGCGGAAATAGGCCGACGTTAAAGAAGCAAAACACACACACACACACACACACACCCACATATAAAAATTGAAACTGACCCTGGATATGGGTTCTAATGGGCCTAGTTCGCGGTCATTTGAAGAAATTTTTTCAAAATTCACAAGTCGGGATCTCCTCATTAGTGAATTTTTTTAAAGAAAATTCACTAATAAATACGCCGAACTATTAACTAAATTGTGCTGAGTAGGATTTTATATCGTAAGTGATAACTTGCATATGGTAAACAATTCCAAGAATATATTGAATCACAACACACCGTTTTTGTATCATCATGCTGCTAATCTTTATTAGTGCATTTTTATTACGATAATGGTGAAACATGAGGAAAATTGATTCAAATGAGCACAAACTGCTGCTCTAGAGCCCACAATTTATTTAGAAGAGCATGTATTATATACAACATATATAGGTATCCAAGCGACAACTTAAAACTAATACACAGATTTTGATCAAACTTGGCAAATATGTTTCTTTCGTAAATCTGTTAGACGAGTTTGTTAACCAGCCCAATAGAAGCTTTTCGTTGGCCAAGAAACGTCTTAAACTATTTTCCAAAAATATTTTAATAAATTTATGAACACAAGTTGCGTTTATAGAAAAAGAAACCACGCGATTTTTTAAGGCATATCTAGAAAAATAACAAAGGTGGTTACATATATGGAATCGACAAAAACACGTGCACCTAAAAATTGAATGTTCGTAAAAACGACAATTAGTTGAACTGCCTAAAATTTTAAGAAATACCACCGTCAGCTTGTAAGCACTTAATTAACCGTCTTTCAACACCTTGTACTGCCACTCTTCTAATTTCTAAGGGGCCCAAATTATTTAAACCTAGTAATACATGGGCCTGTAATTCTTTGTGGGTTTTAACAGGAGTTTGACTCAATTGTTTAAACTCATAAAATGCGGATTTTAAAAATATTACACTACATTGCACCACATACAGGTGTGCAAATTAAAATTTCTCACTCAGAAACTATCGGAATTAAAAAAAAAATAAACAAATCCGAAACACGTAGACTTTGTTTTCAAGGGGGACACATGCTGGCGTAAGTTTTGGTGTCTTGAAACCTACCCCTTAGACAGCGGCGTAAAGTACCTCTAAATTTTAAATGGCACCCTTCGTTGAGTAACACTTCATTTTAAAGCTTTCTCAATTCTGCTCACGTCAACATACGATTTTCTGATTTTGATCTGAATATGGCAATAAAATCATCAATTTAAAAATAATACAAATTATCAATGAATCAAAGAATTTTCTTTAATTAAATGTTCAAATTGTTTCCCTCCACTTCCATATAACAACAAAATGTTTACTCCACTCCGAACGAACATTTCGAATCAGTTTCATCATTATCTCTATATTTAAATGATCAAATTTTAAAATTCCTATTAAAATAAACAAAATATTTACCTTAAGTCGATTCCAGATTGCTTTAGTTCGAGCCCAAATTGCATTAGCTCCAGTCCAAATTGCATTCTTAACGAAATAAAAAATAATCATAAGAACGTACACTAGAAACCCTACGCCAGCGAGTATTACAATTAGTGCGTTCCACCAGTTACATCTCAAAAATCGGCTATTTTCGTTGATGACGTTTCTTGAGGCTGTGGGTATCTGAACTCTTTGTTTCTTCACTTTAAAATGCCTATTAAGAAACCGCTTGGACACCTTTTTAATGCCTTTCCCCATCGCTAATTTAAACCGCACTGGTTGAGGTCAGTAATAAACTGGTTAAACCTTGCGCATCAAACCACAATGTGGCGAACGGCAATGCGACTGCGCTACTTACCTAACAACACAAGCAATTGGATGGCGTCCTAGCCAGAACTTTTATCGGCAAAATGTCATTTTACAGGAGATATAAGAAACGTTTACATTATAGCAATATTCGCTATTGAGGAGATATATACAGGGTGGTGCAACCAAGATGCGGTAAACGATTATGAATAAGCAGTAATGAATTTTGAAAACATTTATTTTGGAAATGGTAGGTTTCCCGACGCCGTTTAAAAGTACTTCCCAACTTTAATTATTTAAAAGAAAACCTGGTAGTTATTAAAATGATAATTTAATATTTATGTCAATATGGTATAGTTTTTAATTAAAGATTTTATAGCGGCTTTTTGTGGTATTTTTACGGTTAGTCAGCTACTTGAAAACACTGGTGTTGATCAATTGAGAAAATAAAAGTTAATCAAAGTGGTTAGTTGTTTTCTCTGGGTTGGTTTTGACCAAAAGCTTGTATTTTTTAGACCTTCAACCAAAATTCTGACACTTTAAATCGATTACTGTCAATTTGGTATCTAAATATCACTATAATGATACAGCTGATAACCGTAATAAAACTTGGCTAGGAACTTTATTCCAATAATAAACAGAAGTAAAGCACAACAATAGTTTTTATTAATTATATAAGACATAAACAGTGAGATAGATGTTAATTTGTCATGTTGAAAATAAATTTATTATTGTATACTGAATTTTAAAGTGAGTCTTACATGGAAAAGTTCTTAAATATAAGGATATATATATATATATATATATATATATATATATATATATATATATATATATATATATATATATATATATCTGGCTAGATCGGTTAGTTTGTTTGTCCTTGTTTTATTTTAAATATATCATTTAAACTGGAAATAACCAAAAGATAAAAAGTATTTTAAATTTATTTAGACAAAAAATGTATATATATATATATATATATATATATATATATATATATATATATATATATATATATATATATATATATATATATACAATGGAGTTTAAAAAAAGCCTGGACGCAGCAAGTGCGTTATGGTAATGAATTTTCATAGAAATTATCTGACAAAAGATATTTTATTATATTTTTTTTTTCTTGTAACATAAATTTTGGTGTATAGTTTACTTTTTATATCGTAAACCTACCTACCAAACTTGGTTATCATAGCTTTTTAATTTTTTTAAGTAAAATTTTTTTTTAATGAAAACTGAAAATTTTCCCGGAAAACCTCGTTTGATTTTCCTAAATAACGAATTTATGCAAGCCATTTACAAAAGGAAGGTACATGCCAAATTATTTTATATATATATATATATATATATATATATATATATATATATATATATATATATATATATATATAAACATATAAGTTTTAACTGACCCCGGATATGGGTTCTAGGGGTCCTAGTTCGCGCTCATTTGCAAAAAAATTTTCAAAATTCAAAAGATGGGATCTCCCCCATAGTGAATTTTTTCTACGAAAATTCACTAAAAGAAAATTGAATAGCAAGCATTGACTAACAATAGAAAGGACAAAACAGACAGGACGGTCGAAACCGTGTATGTTAGGCAGAAATGGTACGTTCTCTACAGAAGGTATCATTGACTAATAGCTATTTACAAAGACGAAATCTGCTCGTTATGATAATTAAACTAGGGGAACAGGAAATGTAATGGTAAGTGGCCTCACGTTATAAATGCGATGAATGTAGCAGGAGACCACGTAAGGCACGTAAAAAGAAATGTTGCAGGAAATTTCAGGTAATTTGTTAGGTCACATAAATAAAAAGTACATAGAGAGCGAGCATTGACTAACAGTGTAAATTAAAAGTACAATCATAGCAAATAGGCGCACGACGTCTAGTAAGAGGATGCTTCTACAATTTTCATTTTCGATATAACAGACTAGTGAGCTTTGCAAATGAATCATAAAGAAGAAAGAGAAGAAAATAAACCGAAAGTGAGGCTACAGGAACGTCTTATGCGGTGGTATACAAGTAGGTTTTTGTAGGGTGATACGTATGTAAAATAGTATAGCAGTAAGAGTAAGCAAAGCGTCATGTTAAAAGTAAAGACTGTAACAGCGGCAGAAGCAGAAGTCAATGGAAGGCACGTGTGTTCGGTTAGGGATAATTTTAGGAAGAAACTATTGACTTTTAATAATAACAATAAACTAAAAACGATGCATGCAGCCATGAAAGAAGACAACACACACACACACTTAAGTAATAATAAAATTACATTATTAAGGTGTAACAATTTTAGCAATGTCACTCCGAAAAAATTATAAAGGAATGAATGGTTTTTAAAATGGCATTTACTTGAGTTCCTTCTTGACCAGAAAAATTTTAGATGAGAAAAAATGTTTGTAGATTCATTCACTTGAAAAGAATGACTTGTATCCTTCTGTCTAATCACCCACTTGTTATCAAAATTGAAGCTGGACTTAGCCTCAACATTTCAAATAAAATACAATTTTCGAAAAAATTGCTAGACCAAAACCAGAAATTGGAGCTTAAAATTCCACAGTTAAAAATGGATAACGGAAGGTTAGTGATTTGATATGGCTACACTTGTTCGGCAATTTCGTATTTCGGTAGGTAATGCCTGACAATTTTATTATTTTTTTAACACTTGCCCAGGGCCTCTGAAGTTTTTTAAATTTATAAAAAGTGAAGCTTTTGTGGCTGATCATTAATCCACTTCCCATTAATCCAATGAGGCTTAAACACAAATTAATAACTTTAATTAAACACCATTAAAATGTAACTACTGTCAATATTTAACCAGATAAGGCTTTAAAATCAGTGATTTAAAAGAACTAATCTTACACTCAGTGGTCGAAAGCCGTAATAAAATTATTTAAGCCTCTATTTGCTTATTTGAACATCATCCCCGCGCCTGTCTCTTGTCATCAAGGTTTACAGCTAACTATTTCCTCGCTTCCTATTGGTTGAGGCAACTTTGTGTTAGAAGTCGCGCGGCTAATGGAAAATTTTCCAGATCGTTGAAAACTATAACGTATTTATCGAGTTACGGGAATTCTAATATAACTACGCAGTTGAGAATTTTATTTGGAGAAGGAAAATATTGTTTTCCTATTCCTATATTTCTAAAATAAATGAGCTCTTTGTATTAAATGTGTTGTTAAGAAATCCATTGGCCTCGATTATTTATTTTTCAAGGAACAAAAATATTGCTAGGATGTGATGTTCTACCTCAACCAATGGTGCTTTGTTAGCAGTTAAATTTTCTTCCTGTCGGTTGATAATATTCCTCTTAAAACTCTTTAATAAGAAGGAAGAACGGTGCTTACCAAGTTGCGAATTTTCATAACTTTGTATGACGATATTTTGTCTCAATTTTAATTCAAAAAATATATAGTAGCCATTGAAAATTTTGAAACAGTTGATAACACTGCAAGACTATTAAAATTTAAACCGACTCAAAGAGGCGAGCGTTAGAAGGTAGCTACACACGCCAGATTGTTTAAATATTTTTAAGATACAGGGTGGTCAGAGACACTTGTGGTAAATCAAACTTACAAGTATTTAAATGGAACAGCCTGGGTATTGTCTATATGAATTGTCCTGGTCATTACGGCAATTTTTATATAAGTTTTATTAGGTCTCAACTCTATAGAAAAGGAATCGCAAGCGATTAAATTTGAAAAAATACCCATAATTACGCCACTATTTATCAAAATCTGAAACCGTGGTAAAAAATAATAAATATGTAATAAAACATATATCCTTGAACACAACAGTAGCTTGTACTTGGTTTGAAATGGATCGCAGTTATACAGGGTGGTTGAGTCTTGCAAATTCACGTCGGGCTCATTTTTGGCAAATGGAACAGCCTGTATATTGTATTTACATGTTAAAAGTAACATTACTTGCTCGAAAAAATACAACGTATGACCCCTACCTCTTTGACCAATAGTTTTTTTCGTAAATTATGCGCAAAAGAAAATATTCTGCAATCTTATACGATCAAAATGTATTAAGTCGATTATTAAAGATTTAATATTAGGAGCCCATGACATGAACTTTTAAAAACTACAAATCGTTATCTGAGTCGTTATTATCTGTTGACAACTAGTTTATACAAATTATTATTATTATTATTATTATTATTATTATTATTATTATTATTATTATTATTATTATTATTATTATTATTATTATTATTATTATTAATAATAATATTAATGGCTTTGGGTACCCAAAAACTGATTACCTATAATTAATTTTATATTGGGAAATTGCAAAAAAAACTTATTAGGAAGTGTAGTATATACCGGGTGATATGTGGGGCTTGAAAGAAAACCGAGATCTGAGACTTTCACAGATGTATTGTAGAAATCTGAAGTAACAGGAAACGTTGCATTTACGAAACGCGAAGTAATTAGTAAACCGGTTACAAATGCAGATAATCAATTGTCAGTGTATTAACAGTGTAAGAAAATCCTTAGATATGTACCAGGGAAATTGAGAGAGCAACTATGGTATTGAATACACTAGTATTAAAGTAATTGTAAAGCAACATAAATAACATGCATACCGTATACACCTGCACCAAGAACTGTATGATCAAAGTTATAATCAAAGGGAAAAAAAGCGATGACCATTTGAAAAGC
Organism: Tillus elongatus; assembly: GCA_964006375.1. NCBI lineage: Eukaryota > Metazoa > Arthropoda > Insecta > Coleoptera > Cleridae > Tillus > Tillus elongatus. The sequence continues at coordinate 99,441,204 of OZ023269.1, read as the reverse complement.
AGGAGTCTAAAAAACGTAAATTTTATGCAAAAATGTGTATTTTTGAGGACTATATATAGGTATATATTGTTACGTTCTACAGGGTTCTGGATTTAACACCGCTTTTCAAACTACTAATTTATTATAACCAACTATTTTCCAACACCACTATCAACAAAAATATTTGTCTCTATTACTAAATGTCCATAGAACTATATTTCACTGTCCACCTTCTATGATCGCTTCGATACACCACACTGATTGACTACTGACTCGCTTAATACTCTATGATCACTTATTCTACACCACACTAACTCAATACTAAACTTACTAACTCTATGTGCAGTCGCATATTTATACTGTCCATAGGGATTCTAGACCTTCTAGACTGTTCTACACCTGTCACTTCTGGTCCGTTCTAGAAATACAATTCCAGAGTGTTCACTCTTACCAACACAATTTATAACCGACATCAAACCACCAAAGTTACAAAGTTCACATGCTTAATTGCCGTAGAGACGGCGGATGTGACACTGCTCCCTTCTTACACTCTACCGACTTGGTCGAATTCTAATATTTCTTGGTATGGCGAAAGTCTGTGCATATAGACCACCTTCATCTTGCTTTTCGGGCACCTCTGAATGCAATAGACAACGTCACTGATCCTTTTGATCACCTTATACGGACCTTCCCATAATTTCTGTAGTTTTGGTGACCGGCTCTTGCGTATTACTGGATTGTAGAACCATAGTCGATCTCCTTCTTTAAAACCAGCTGAATTAGCTCGCACGTCATAACGGGTTTTCGTGCGGTCGGTTTATACTCTTATATGCATTCTGACCGCAGAGTGGATGGCTTTGTTTATTCTCGGTCTTTGATGTATTCATCAGTTGAACGTGGGGCATCTGGGGGTTTTCCAAATATGAGATCAGGAGGAAGTCTTAAGTTTCGCCCAAAAACCGCGCTGGCTAGGGTATACCCTGTAGTCTCATGTACGGCCGAGCGGTGTGCCAGGATAATATGCTTGGAATATGCTTGAATCCGTTTGATGTTCATTGATAAATATTCTTAAATGAGACTCCAATGTAGCATTGAATCTTTCCACCATTCCGTCAGATTGAGGGTGCATGGGTGTAGTTCTCGTTTTTCTGATTCCCATCAGCTCACAAACCTTCTGAAACGCAACCGACTCGAAGTTGCGTTATTGGTCAGAATGGAGCTCTATCGGTGAGCTACAGAAAAAAAAAACTCATTCATACTTCTGCAACGGCGGCGGCCTCTGGAATCGGAACCGCAAACACGTCTGGCCACTTGCTAAAATAATCCATGGCTTCCAGCATATAACGATTTCCTGCGTCTGTTCTAGAGAAAGGACCAACTATGTCAATTGCAATTCTTTCGAATGAGGCTCCAACATTGTACTGCTTCATTCGTCCCCTGGTTTTTGACTAAGGCAATTGACTGGATGCACATTCTTGGCAGGTTGTGCACCATTCCTCCACATCAGACTTACATCTTAACCAATAAAAACGTTCGCTGACATTCTCCAAAGTTTTCTTCACCCCTAATTGCTCTCCACCTTCTCCGCCATGGATCTGCTCGATTACCTTTCTAACTCTTGGTCGCGGAAGGACTATTTGCTTTAATATACTGGTTCCATCCTCTCACTCCGAATTCCTCACCAGAGGACCATCTTTGATTTCAATAGAGCCCCTCTGGCTCCAGTGTCACTTTTGGCGGCAACGCTTTTATCACTAACTTTTGACGAAGTGGGTCTTTCCTGGAAAGCCTCCTTCCATCTGTCGACTGGCTGGATATCAGGGTCTTCGTTTTGGTCCTCACTCAGCCTCTGCGGGTCTCATCGGTTAACTGGTTGCACCGTTGTCCTCCTGCACACTTCCAGACTCAACCCTTCTTTGTTTTAGGCAGAGATGCAATGCTTGCAGTTTGGTGGGCAAGGTCCCCTAGGTAGGGGATCGTCATTACCGTGCTGTCGTCCAGCGCTGTGTTCGATGGTAAAATTGCACTCTTGGAGGCGCTCAGGCGACCTCGCCATCTGTCTCTCTGGATTTTTAAATTTAAGAAGCCAGCGTAGGGAAGCGTCGTCAGTTCTCAGGAGAAATTCTTGACCATATAGATATTTGTGCAAATGCTCCAACGTCTTGATAATGGCTAGAAGTTCTTTTCTCGTCACACAATATTTTTTTTCTGCTTTGGACAAGGCTTTGCTGAAATGCCCTACAAATTCCTCTTAGCCTCCCTATTCCTGGGAGAGAACACCTCCAATGCCAACATTGCTTGCGTCTGTGTCTACAATAAACCTGTGACCAGGCTGAGGGTATGTCAGAATCGGATATAAACTGTGAGCTTGTTTTAGTATCTCAAATGCTCCTTCGAAATCATTGGTCCAAATGAAGGGTCTCTTGAGGCCCAGATAACTTCGCAGCTGATGTACTATACATTGGTTAGAATGTCCCAGTTCATAATACAATCTGTCTCCTCTGGGTCGGTTTTTACTCCATCTGGGGTGAAAATGTAGCCTAAATGCTTGACTGTTTTTTGAAAAAGACAGCATTTTTTCGGATTTAATTTCAAATTGATTCCCTGCGGCTTCTCAAACACTTGTTCGAATTTCTTCGTGTGATCCTCGAACGACTTCCCTAAGATAATTACATCATCTAGGTACACGAGGCATGTTTTCAGTGCAAACCTCCTAGAACTGTCTCCATTAGACACTCAAACGTGGCTGGAGAATTACACAACCCAAATGTATGGTATGACGTTGAACTGCCACAGTCCACTACCAGTGGTAAACGCAGTTTCTTCTTTGTCTTTGGGCTCAATATCGACTTTCCAATAGTCACTTTTCAAGCCCAATGTCGAAAACCATCTTGCACCTGCCAGTGTATGAAGTGTATCGTCAATTCTGGGAAGTGGATACCTGTCTTTCTTAGTGACATCATTTAACCGGTGGTAATCTACACAAAACCTTATGAAGACACATTTCTTTTTAACTAACATTACTGGAGAGGCTCAGGGACTTTGCGATGGTTCTATAATTGCCTGCTCCATCTCCCTAGCATTGTGTCAAACGTGCTGTTTTGCCAATGGTACCCTTCTCGGTGGTTGCTTCATGAGATGTCCCAGTCTCAATGAGATGGCGTACTAGGTCTGTTCTTCCAAAATCGTTCTTGTCGGTTACTAAAACTTTGCAATATTTGGACAGCAATTTGGACACTGGTTGCTTCTGTTGTGGAGAAACATCTCCGCTAGCTTCTGCTAAGACATGCTCTGGAAGTGGCTCATCCGGGATGGACGAGACTAGTTCTTCTGGGTCGTCACAACGCCGTATGGTGGATACTGGCGAGAATGTTCCAATTTCGGAAGCTTTGGAAATCTTCTGACCAAAGCTCTTAAGGTTGGCTATTCTGACAGCTGCCAGTTCTTTTGCTTAAATAAGAGTTTTACGAACTAGTAGAGCTTTCTCAAAAAGATCGTTGTCTTATGATTCTATAATGCCCACCACTTGTCCCGAAATATCTCCAACTATCTTCGCTGGGACAATACTCTCTGTGGGCTCTCACAATGACATATTTTTTGGCCGTGACTTTTCGAATCGCAAGGCTATTGACCGTCGACATGACTACTTTCTCAGCACCGATATTTAAAACATTGTTCTCGAGATCTAACTTGACACCGTGACCTAGAAGAACATCTAACCCAAGTACAATAGGGTCTGATATGGCGACAAGAATAACTAGCTGTTTGGTGTTCAAAACTCCAATTTATAGCTTGACGTCAGTTTCGCCCAATACACGAATCTGTTCGCCACCAGCTGCAGTCACTTCTATCTTGCTCTCTTACCCGCCATCTGGGTACCATATCACGGCGGATAATCGTTCTAGATGCGCCGGAGTGTGCAAACATTTTAGCCTTCCTATTGTTGATGTATCTGTCTACTACAAGCGTGTTGCCAAAATCGTTGACCAGTGAAATAGTTGTCGGCTTCGGGGCATTGTGGTGGGCAGCCAGTTCTCGCCCAATAAAGCTAGCTGCATTTAGTTTTCCTGTACGTTGGTTGATGATGATCTTGGAGCCCGGCATTCACTTTTTATGTGCCCCAACTTACCGCAGTTCCAAAAGCGTATGACACCTGCACTGTGACCTTGCGTTGGCTCCTTATGAGGCTTGGGCTTTATCTGTTCTTCTAGTTTATCCAATCGCTCCACAACCTTGGGTAAATCTATTTAATTTTTTCTTTTCTGGGACTTGGAGACTGCGAACCCTCACATTGTCTTTAGAGGCCTGCTTGGCAACTCCAACTTTTAGTGAATGTGCCAAAGCATCGTTCAGGCTTTTGTGTCTCGCCTGTTGGGTGTCGGTTTGTCTGATGCCAGAAATGAATCTTTGCAGCGACCGCGGGTTCAAGAATTCCACCACAGCTGTAGTGTAAGCTGATCGTGTTAATCTAGCAACATCGGCTGCGAACTGCTGGAGAGTTTCGCCCGATTTCTGACAGCGACTTTTTCGCTGAGTTTGATGCATCTGTTGTAAATGCTGGCCTCCAAACCTCATTTCTAGGTAATACCTAATGCTGTCGAAACTGTCCTGTTCTTCTCTGGAAATACCTTGGAACACATCTAGCGAATCTCCTCTGAGAGCTACAATTAACGAAGTCGTTCTCTCTCTCTCTCTCTCTCTCTCTCTCTCTCTATCTCTTGCTCCAACCATTTGCTGTAGCAACGGCTTTGAACTGGCATAGGTAAATACACCATGGGACTGAGCCAACTGAGTCCGCATATAAAGTAATATTCTGAATTATGCTAGCTTGTTCTTGCAGAAGTTTCTTTGTTTCTTTATTCCTTCCTTTCAGTTTTTCTTTGGTCTCTTCATTTATTTTTCTGACTTCATCATCTCTTCTGCTCATTGGCTCCTTCGTCTCTTTTTCTGGCCTCTTCATCTGTTCTTCTCATTTCTTCTTTGGCTCAATCGTCTCTTTTTCTCAGCTCTTCTTTTGTTTCTTGGTCTCTTTTTCTAGGTTCTTTATCTTCTTATTTCGTTTCTTTAATCAATTCCAATAGGTGAGCGTCCATATTGGCTGTTGCGCTACGTGCTTAGGCATAGACTTACTTAAAGCAGGTACACAGTTTATTCTGTTCCAAGAACACTGTCAGTTATGACTAACTGCTGACACTGATCTTCCAAAGATTATATAAATTTCCACGTTGTTCAACGTATATCCTGGAAAAGATTTCCGCAAGCACCTTGAAAATCCCACTTCTGACACCAGTTTTTACGTTCTACGGGGTTCTCGATTTGTTAACTAACAAAAAGAGCTTTTCAAACTTCTAATCAATTATAACTAACTATTTTCGAAAACCACTATCAATTAAAATATTTCTCTCTATTACTAAACGTCCATAAAACTATATTTCACTGTTCGCCTTCTATGATCGCTTCGATACACCACACTGATTAACTACTGACTCGCTTAATACTCTATGATCACTTATGCTGCACCACACTAACCTAATACTGAACTGACTAACTCTATGTGCAGGTTGCCTATTTATAGTGTCCATAGAGATTCTAGACCTTCTACACTCTTCTACACCTGTCACTTCTGGTCCTTCTAGAAACATAGTTCCAGAGTGTTCGCTGTTACACACTTTATAAACGACATTTGACCATGGAAGCAACAAAGTTCATATGCTTAATTCTCATAGAGACGGCGGATGTGACCATATGATAAAATATTCTGGAATAGTTGCTTAACCTAAAATATGACAGTGTCAATCAACAGAATTTTAACTTTTTCTGTAAAAGGGGGTTTGACTAGGCTGGTCAGCGAACATACCTGGGTATGTACTTATCAAAATAAAAAAGTCTGGGCGCAGCAAGTGCGTTATGGTAGTCAATTTTTATAGAAATGATGTGGCAGTAAATATTTTTTATAACTTTTTCCTTTTAACGTAGTAATATAAATTTTGGTATATAGTTTCCTCCTAATATTGTTACCTTACGTACCTAATTTGGTTACCATAGCTTTTCTAGTTTTTGAGGTAAAATTTTTTTCGAACGAAAACCCAATTTTTTTCCGGAAAACCTGGTTCGATTTTATCGAACTTATCCAAGCGTTTTATCGTTCGAACTTATCCAAGCTACTTACAAAAGGAAGGCCCGGGCTAAATTTTATCAAAATCGGTTCCGTATTTTTTGAGTTACCGGTGTGATATATATACATATATATATATATATATATATATATATATATATATATATATATATATTAAAACTGACCCCGGACATTGGTTCTAGGGGTCCTAGATCGCGCTCATTTGAAGAAATTTTTCCAAAATTCAAAAGTCGGGATATCTTCATTAGTAATTTTTTTGAAGAAAATTCACTAAAAGACCTGCCAAAATCTTTTTAGAATTAATCAGTCTTGAAATTATCTAAATAAACTACATCATATTATTTTAGTGAATTTTCATAGAAAAAAAACACCATTGAGGTGATCTTGATTTTTGATTTTTTCTTCTTCAAATGATCGCGAACTAGGCCTTCTGGAACACATATCAGTGGTCAATTGCAATGTTCATATATATATATATATATATATATATATATATATATATATATATATATATATATATATATATATATATATATATATATATATATATGTTTATATACATGTGTGTGTAGCTGTTCTTGGCTCCAGATCCAACGCCTATTTGCCACAACATTTAGATAATATAAATGTTTATTTATATACATGTAAATGTGTCACGCCGATAGCTCAAAAAAATAACAATTTGTCTTTGATACAATTTGGCAGGTGTCTTCCTTTTATGAGTGGCTTGAAATAGTTTGTTATCTAGGAAAAGCGGCTCAGTTTCACTAGGAAAACTTTCGGTTTTCTTTAAATAAATAATATATATATATATATATATATATATATATATATATATATATATATATATATATATATATATATATATATATATATATATATATATATATATATACATATATATATATATATATATATATATATATATATATATATCCGAAGACAAGAAAGCTATGGCATGTTAAGGAAAAAAATTGTAGGCATTTGAAGAAAATGATTTTGAGTGCAACTGTGGATCAGACAACGGTACAAGAGCAAAATATTTTGTGTGGTTAACAAAATCTACTGGATACTGCCGTCAAATTTCAGTTTTAATTGGCGGATATATAATTTTCTTAAAAAATTTAAAAAATTGTGTAGGCTAATTTCTATGAAACTTCACTACCATAAAGCACCTGATGCGTCTAGACTTTATGTATATATATATATATATATATATATATATATATATATATATATATATATATATATATATATATATATATATATATATATATCTACAGGGCTTTCACGAGAACTCCGCATAATTTCGAAAAACCCTAAAACGGAGTTTTTCTTCGTATAAAAACTTACCGAGAGAAGGCAACCTTTCAAAATATATAATTCAGAGCGCCAATTAATAATATCTGATAATAGTAATAATTGCAATAATAATATTTATAAGTAATTAATTAATAATATAATTAGGGTCCTATATGCTATTGATTGTGAATAAAGTTAAGAGCTTAGACCTTTAAAAACTTGTTTTATTGGAATACTATAATTATTTATGTATTGCATATATCGATATTTTTGTGCATATTTTGTTCAAGTTGGTGCATTTTTTTTCAAATTTCCTGCATATATATGCGCATATTTCACCTAAAAAGTTTGAATATGAATCCAAGCCCTGCTTATTAGCGATATGTGCCGACAAAGTAGGGGCAAACTCGGACTGGTTAATTCTCAATGCATGGACCGGCTGGAAATAGACATAATATTTATTTCACTTAATTCACTTTCAAACTTCTGCATGAACAAAACTTGGGAAAAATTAGAACTAGACCAAGATAAAAACTTCTAAACTGCAGAAGCTAAAAATTAAATAAAATAACTGGTGAAGAGATGGAGCGAGAGGGAGAGAGAGAGAGAGAGAAGAAGTATTGTTTGCGACAACATGGGGACGTTGCTTTTAACTGCGGTCATGTGGCAGACTGTGTTCTCAAAGCCTTAACTATTGTCCTATTTGGTATATTATCTTCCAAAACAAGCCGCACTCTCTTTTAAAAAAAGAACCAAAGCTACTAGTTAAGTAGCTTTAAAAATCTAAACTAAAATTAACAGAATCACTACAACAGTTGTGCAAAGAAGGATGATAAATAGTGTTATCAAATTAGTTTAGGAGTAGATAGTTCATTTGTTATAGGAAAAGGGTTGATAAAACACGATTTTAAAGACAGAATTTCTAAATTCAAGTCCTGCTCTAGTAGTGAATCGAATGTTTACCAGAGAGTTTAAGAATTACTTTTCAGGAGCTACTCTGTGGGAATACAAATCGTTAATGTTAGCAAACACCTAAAGTTTGAAATTGAAAGTTTTCAATAGAAAAAGCCATTAATAACAATTGACGTGACCACAAGCTTTGTGCGTTCTTCTTTTACAATTTAGGAGTACCTTTTTAAATGGTATGATCAATATTCGTCGCTAGGGTTTGCTCCAACGCTAGAAATATTGAATAATATCCCTTAAGACTAATGAGGCCTTGAGTATGCTACACGTGTTCACTTAGTAATATGTGCTACATCATTCACTCTACTACTTTGAAAATAATAAATTTTACTTTGTAAGTGCTTAGGAAAATATACCTTCTTTACGCTGTTTGTCAGATAATTTTCTTTAAAAAAATTTTTATTATAAAATAAGGGATTGTCATTAGGTCACTTAAAACTAATATGCGAGATGTGATCGAATGCTCATACACGGACGGTGTTTTATATGTATATATATATATATATATATATATATATATATATATATATATATATATATATATATATATATAGATATGTGTGTGTAAAGAAAACATTTTAGGATACTACGATCGAATTGCTTTTCTTAATAATTAATTACAAGTACTGAATATACCAAAAATAAATCTGCTGTTTTAGAACTAGAGAGAGAAAAGTTTAAACTTAACATTTCTTGAACCTGCTTCAGAATGCCTTTTCTCTTGGGATTTGGCAAATTAATAATAATAATAATAATAATTGGAAAGGGCCCCATCTGAGCTCAGTCTCTTTGGTATGAGAGATACCTAGGATGAGTGAATCTTCCCCTTTGAGGGATTGTGAATGCCCTTCAGCCAATAATAATAATAATAATAAACCTGTGGGGGTTGCTAGTCCTCTATCGGGTGCCTTCCTGTGCGAATCCAGAAAAAACACACCAAATATGGCGGGCACCGAGGAAATAATATACCAGGGGTGAAACAAAACCAGCACGTACCCAAAATCTAGACGCGACAGTACTCTTAAAGAGCGGCACCCTGGTCGGCGTCTGTATACCATGTAAGGGGCGGCCGTTTCTATAGGCAACCTAGGACTTATACATTTGCGAGGACGGGATCTCGCGTTTAGGTATCCCCCTGCGATAAGCTGACCCGACCCGTTACTTGTACGGGTTTCTATCTGAGGGCAAAAAATAAGCAGATATACAAGGAGAAATCGAGCATACGTTCCGGTCTTGCAAACCGGCGCCGATGGTAGTGGTGACGGGTCATCGATGAGAAATGAGCTACCCTTACACGTCCTCCGTGCTACCTGGGAGATGCGGCGTCATGGACCGTAAGGCTACCGCAGAAGAACGAGCGGCCCAAGAGCCGCCTCTAGCGACACGTTTGACGGAGCCTAGAGCCCTCTGCACGGTAGCCGGGGTAGTTCGGCAGCGCATGAAATGAACCAAAGAGCTTAACTTTGAATCAATTCACGCTTACTGCATAGCTGAAAACCTGAAGACAGAGTTTAAAGGTTACGGGAGAAAATTAATGGAGAAGTGAAGAAACATTTACCCAGAGTCGAGAATGACCGAACAAAACTTAAGCAGTCAACTGCGATCTATTCCTCCGAGATTATTAAAGAGCTTCATAATTGGGAGGCACTCGAGCCTGATCGCGTCCAACACATCTGGCTGAAGAAATTTGGGTGTACACATCACCTATGGCGGTGTTAATAAATGATGTTATACTTGACCCAAAGAAGATGCCATTGTTTTTTACACAAGGAGACACGTATCTTCTGCCAAAGGATCGGCATTGTTCTCCAGACACGGGCAGATGTTTCCAGAGACAATGGGATTTTTGCTGGCCATACAAGATCAGGTCATCCCAACACGAAACTACCTGAAGTATGTAGTTGGAGATAATTTGGTCCAAGGTGACAAATGTAGATTTGGGTGTCAGTCATCAGAGACTACCCGGCACGTCACCGGAGGATGTCAAGCGTTTGCTGCAACAGAGTATAAAGAGAGGCACGACGCAGTTGCTAAAATACTTCATCAAGAACTAGCTCTGAAACTGGGACTTCTAAATATTAGTGAGATGCCCTACTATAGATACATCCCTGAGCCTGTTCTAGAGAACTCAGGATACAGGTTGTAGTGGGATGGGACTATGCTCACAGATCAACGAGTTGCCCACAACACGCCAGATATAATAATAGTGGATAAGTCCTGCAAACAAATGACGCTGATCGATGTCGCCATTCCGAATACTAATAATCTAGAGATAAAGTACAACGTGAAGATCATTAAGTATACAGACCTCGAGATACAACTAAAGAGACAGTGGAGGGCAGATAGTGTCGGAGTGATTCCAATAGTCATGTCGTCAACTAGTGTGGTTCCTAAGAATCTTCGAGAGAACATTAAGAGACTGGGCCTTGGAGAGCATCTTTATAACGTTATGCAGAAGGCATGGGAAATGAGGATGTGTCGCGTTGTCATTCAGGGCCCGATAACTTGGAAAGGGCCCCTTCTGAGCTCAGTCCCTTGGTATCTGAGATACCTGGGATGAGTGAATATTCCCCTTTGAGGGAGTGTGAAAGCCCTTCAGGCTAAAGTCGATAATAATAATAATAACAGCCAGGCATATATCAAATGCAGAACGGCCAGCAAATAACCTCGATAGATGTGAAGGAGTATTATAAATACCTTGGAATACAGCAATAGAGGAAAATAAACCACTTGGTAATGAAGAACGATCTGGCAAGTGAGTTTACGGAATGAGTAAAGCAGGTGGTGCGATCACATCTTAATGGCAAGAACCTGACTAAAGCTCTTAATACATATGCATGTTCTGCACTTAGCTATTTATTTGGGATTGTGAACTGGAGTAAAACGGACATCAAAAATCTACAACGGAAGGTGCGAACACTCCTAACAAAATCCAAAAATCATCAGCCCCGTAGTGCTACCGAGTGAGTAACCCTACCTAGACACCAAGGTGGAAGAGGAGTGTTGGATATTGGTAAACAGTTAGACCAGCAGATATTGAACCTACGTACATATTTCCAACAGCGGGCGGTTACTTCTGAATTTCACCGTGCCATATGCGAGGCAGATGATTCAGTACCGCTACAATTAAAAGAAAGCGAAATACAAAGTCACCATCGGACTGATCAGGGCAAGCTGCAATGTTGGATGCAGAAGCCTCTCCATGGGCGACACCTGAATGAGACCTCCCAGGCGCATGTCGACAAATTGGCGTCGAACTACAGGTTGGTGTCCGGACAGATGTTTCCAGAGACAGAGGGATTTTTGTTGGACCTACAAGTCCAGGTCATCCCAACAAGAAACTATCTGAAGTATATAGTTGGAGATAATTCGTTCCAAGATGACAAATGTAGATTTGGGTGTCAGTCATCAGAGACTATCCAGCACGTCACCGGAGGATGTCAACCGTATGCTGCAACAGAGGATAAAGAGAGACACGACGTTGTTTAAAAAAACACTTCATCAAGAGCTGGCTCTGAAACTGAGACTTTTAAATCTCAGTAAGGTGCCGTCTTATAGATACACTCCGGGGCCTCTTCTAGAGAACTCAGGATACAGTTGGTACTGGGATCGGACCGTGCTCACAAACCAACGAGTTGCCCACAACAGGCCAGATATAATATTATTGGATAAGCTCTACAACGAAGTGACGCTGATTGATGTGGCCATCCCAAAAACTAATCATCTAGAGATAAAGAACAACGAGAAGATCATTAAGTACAGAGACCTCGAGATACAAGTAAAGAGGCAGTGGAGGGCAGATAGTGTCCAAGTGATTCCAATAGTAATTTCTTTAACTGGAGTAGTTTCTAAGAATCTTTGGGAGAACATTAAGAGGCTGGGTCTTGGAGAGCATCTTTTTAAGGTTATGCAGAAGGCGGTAATACTTGCAACTGCCCACACGGTGTGGAGATTCCTGGGAGATGAGGATGTGTCGCGTTGTCGTTCAGGGCCCGATAACCTCGAAAGGGCTCCATTTGAGCTCAGTCACTTTGGTACCTGAGATCCCTGGCATGAGTGAATGTTACCCTTTGAGGGAGTGTGAAAGCCCTTTAGGCTAAAGTCGATAATAATAGTAATAATAATAATCTCTTGGCTGTCTACGTGGATTACAAAAAGGCATTTGATTCAGTTCTACACGAATGGCTTATAAGCGTGCTGAAGATCTATAAGATCGATCCTTATATCCTGAGGTTCCTTGGACACACAATGTCTACCTGGAGAACAAAAATTCAGATACGGGAACAAACGGGTAATAATCTCGTAACCAGCACGACTCAAATTAGAAGAGGTATATTACAAGGCGACTCCCTAAGCCCATTGTATTTCTGCCTCGCATTGAATCCACTATAGAAGCGCCTGATCTCAGAAGTCAGATGTGACTTCGGTATAAAAAGCAATTGCAGGGAGCAAATAAGGCTAAATGATCTACTGTATGTGGATGATCTTAAGCTGATAGCATCCACAAAGAACCACCTGGAACAACTGCTTCAAATCGTGAAAGGGTTTTCTAGATATTGACATGCAGTTTGGACTTGACAAATGTCGCACCTTATGTGCAGTCAGAGCGAAGATATACCCAAATATATGTGAAATGCACAATGGTCAGCAAATTGCTTCGATGGATATAGGAGAGTGTTATAAGTACCTAGGGATACAGCAAGGGACAAAGATAAACCACTCAGTAATAAAGAACGATCTGGAAAATGCGTGTACAAAACGAGTAAAGCAGGTGGTAGAAGCACATCTCAACAGCGGGAACCTGACTAAGGCTCTTAATAGACATGCATTTTCTTCATTTAGCTATTCATTTAGGATTATAAACTGGAGCAAAACTGACTTGGAAAATCTACAACAGAAGGTGCAAACACTCCTAACAAAATCTAAAACACCACTCCTAGTGCTATCGCGCGAGTAACCCTACCTAGACACGAAGGTGAAAGAGGATTGGTGGATATTGATAAACAGTTAGACCAGCAGATATTAAACTTACGTACATATTTCCACCAGCGGGCGGTTACTTCTAAACTACGCCGTTTCATATGCGGGGCAGATGATTCAACACCGCTGCAATTAAAAGCCATTATTTCTTAACGTCGGTCTATTTCCGCGACTATGGCCAATCACAGACGCCGGGGAGGAGTTTCACCTCACCATCCTGGAATATTGGCCAAACTCCTGCCTTTCTGTAAGGAGGGTAGGGATCTTTAACGTGCACAAAATGGCATGGACACGGGGCCGACGGCTTTACCACCTGTCCAAAGGGCAGAACGTGTATACATTCAATTTGCTCAAATACAATGCCAAAACCTCGGTAGATGTTAATGTTACAGTATGTACTGAAAAAGTGAAATGAGAACGCTTGGTTCGAACCCGGTACCCTTCGGCTCAGAGGCACACGTTCTTACCACTGAACCACCGAGGCTCTGTATTTAATACTAATACACACAATATTTAAGCTTTTCGGCACAGAGCGTTTTAAAACAAACTTCCGTGCCAAATTTCAAAAATTTCAATATGACAAAGCTGCTTGATGGAGTTAAAACGGTATATATAGGGTGTCTATTCTAAATGCTTGCACCAAGATTTTCCCGAGAACTCCTGGGAATTTCGAAAAACACGTGGATTTTGCTTACAGAAGGGACCCTTTTTATTCAACCCCTAGCGGGGGTAACTTTCACCCCATTATTTTGAATAGGGAAGGTATATCAAGTGGCACCTTTCAAGAAAGATTTTTAATTCTCTATTCAAAGCTGCAATTTTAGAATCTACCTAATATATTTTTAGACGATTTCAAAACATCGAAATCAAAAATCTAAAATGATACAATTTATTTTGTCTGGTGGTCACTGGATTATGCAATCAAACTTATTCTTTGCGTTGTTGTATTTTTGTTGTTAAAAGGTATGTTTTATATACGAGCCGTTTTACTAAAAAAAACTTAAATTTAATTTTGGGGAAGGTTTAAAAAAATAATTGTATATGACAATATACAAATTTTTAAGTTGATCAGATATACACATATATATATATGTGTGTGTGTGTGTGTGTGTGTGTTTGGTTTGGATTGGTTTGGTGTATCAAAATTTAAAGTTTATAGAATTTGGAAACATCAATGTTAAGTATAGTTGGATGAAACTATTTTTAAATTATGCCGCAAAATATTGCCCTCTCTATACTTATTATATTATAGACACACTGTATAATTTGAATCGTGAATAATGATTATATATATATATATATATATATATATATATATATATATATATATATATATATATATATATATATATATATATATATATATATATATATATATATCTATATATATATATATATATATATATATATATATATATATATATATATATATATATATATATATATATATAGGGTGACCCACCACATACGCCACTGGCTCTCATGTCTATAGTTTTCGTTATTTCGAATATATTTCAAACGGACATTGTGTAGGTTGAAAAGGATTGCAACCTAAAATTATTTTAAAATATACAGGATGTTTCAAAACAGTGTGACATCTCAATCAATTAATATTTAGCAATACTCTACAGGGCGTTCAAGAATTCATAGAGAAAATAATTCCTTTTCATATTATACCCAAGTTCATTTCATTTCCTTTACCCAAGTGTAGCGCTTCTGGCGCCGTTTACACTTTTCGTATTGTTTTTGCATAAATAAGAATTTTTCATTCTTAAAAACAAATTAAGATTGCTTTGAAATTCAATCTGGAAACTTATTTTAGGTTGTAGTCCTTTTCAACCTAAAATATCTCCGTTTGAAATAAATTCGAAATGACAAAAAATATGGATGTATATATATATATATATATATATATATATATATATATATATATATATATATATATATATATAGCTAACATGTCAAAAATTGTTTATGAAAATTCGCTACCATAAGACACTTGCTTCGTGAGGACTAAAATAATCTTATGTGTTTCACGGTCTCTTTGATTTTATTGTAGTTTCTTTTAGCTGAACAATGAACAAGCAATTTCATGATGCATGTCTCTTAAAATGAGAAGGCTCTTTCTAATAGTATCCTTTGTGTAGCATATGGTGGTCCAATAATAAGAATGTTTGCCCTTGAAATCAAAAGATTTTGGTTCAGTTAGTAGAAACGCCATTTTCTTTTTAATTCATATTGTAACATTAATCAGCTCTGGTATTGGTATTCTCTTTGTGCAAGTTAAATTTCTACAGTTCCGCCCTTCGTAGGGGTTGTAAAGCTGCCTGTCATGTGTACCATATGATGTAGGGTGACTAAAGCTCCATACCCGCTCAAAGAAATTTACGGGTTTGACAAAATTTCCAAAACGGTGAGGTTAAACTGCCCCCTGTGGTCGATGATTGGCGATAGTCGCGAAAACAGACCAATTTTAAAGAACCAAGATAGAATGCAATACACTTTTCTATTGTTCATTTATATATGAAATTCGGTCAAGAGTTTAAAACATCTAAATTAGTATTGATGTGATTAATCATAAATGAATGTAACATATTATGTAAACAAGTAGACAAACCAAGCGATAAAAATAGTATCTTCATAAATGTTCAACAACCTTTAGGGTCTGATGAATGTTATCTACTTTAATATGTAAGTACGTTACGCAATTCGTAAATTATTCGCGATAAAGTACGTGATTTTTCCTAGAATGTTTTATTACCTACGGGATATAAACAGAATGCTATAGAAATGACTAAGCTATTGCGTTTTGGATGACGGGAACGCATTCATATAAGGCTGCTAACAATGCTTAACAAACGACCATTTCCGTATGAATCATGCAGTTTTCGAAATACTTGCAATAATTATATACAATAGACCTTGTGTTTGAAAATATTTCTGAGACGATTAGTCATTAGTCGTCAACAAAACTACAAAAAAAGTATTACTTGGTATATCTTGATTGTTTGGTTTTATTGTTTTAGTGAATTTTCAAAGAAAACATTAACTAATGGAAAGAACGCGGCTTTTGAATTTTGAACAAATTTATTCAAATGAGCGCGATCTAGGACCCTTAGCTATAACCCATATCATCCGTGGTCAGTTTGAATTCTTATATATATATATATATATATATATATATATATATATATATATATATATATATATATATATATATATATATATATATACATAGAGGCTGAGCCAAACTCGAGGGCGTATTAGAAGTATATGGTGGACCAAAATAGATAGAAATCTTAAATGTCGATTATGTTCATAACTAGTCACGATCTTCATTTTTAAAATATTTTTAACACTGCGGGGTTGCCCGATCCATGCTTTCAAGGTACTACCTTTGCTTTTTTCAAATTAAACACCGTTTATACTGTGATACTTTCCAATTCTTCGAAACGTTTAAAAAGTTTTTTATAAAATGTATATTTCACGTACCTCTGGCCGTTAACACAATACAAATTGTTACTTAGGAAATTTGGCAATCTGCATCCATTAATAATAAAAATATTCTTTCCGCAAACAGCACAGGTGGAGATCTGAACTTCTGGTTGCTATGAGTGAATTTCCTTAAAAAAAATTCACTAATGAGGAGATCTCGACTTTTGAATTTTGAAAAAATTCCTTCAAATTAGTACTAATTAGGCCCCCGAGAACACATATCCGGGGTCGGTTTTAATTTTTATATGTTTATATATATATACATATGTATATATATATATATATATATATATATATATATATATATATATATATATATATATATATATATATATATATATATATATATATATATATATATATATATATATATATATATATGTATCACACCGATAACTCAAAAAATAATGGGCCGATTTTGACCAAATTCGGTGAGTACCTTCCTTTTGCAAGTAGCTTGGATATGTTCGTTAACCAGGAAAATCTGCTCAGTTGAAATAGATTAAACAATGTTTTCTTTTAATTACACAGACGGATTCCCCCTATCGGTCACAGTTCTGAGCCAGCCTTAAATGTATGGAATTTAGACCACGAAATTATAATGCATGTTTGTAAGAAAATAAATTCGGGACTCGGCAAGTGCGTTATGGTAGCTAGTTTTTATTGAATGCCTCAAATTTGAATAGCTCAATTTGCTATTAACCTATAAGGTTCGTTGGCCAGGAAACTAGTTTTTTCGGGAACATTTTAAGTTTATTTTCGAATTTTTTTTTACATTTTCAAACAATAAAGTTATTTTGATGAAATATGGTACATTATTTTTACTATATATGTTATACTGGTAACCAAATTTGATGTCTGTTTTCTTTAAAAAAACACATATTTGCTATTTAAAACATTTATATGAAAATTCACTATCATAACGCACTTACTGCGTCCAGGCTTTTTTTGAATAGGTTTATAATGCATCATGCAAATTAAATTATTGCATTCAGGTATCTACAAAACAATGGGCTATTGATCGAACATATAATTGCTAGGTTTTCAAATGGAACACGCTGTATTTTATAATAAGACTAGCAAGATCAATTAATGTTATATCCAAAAGT
Organism: Tillus elongatus; assembly: GCA_964006375.1. Classification (NCBI taxonomy): domain Eukaryota; kingdom Metazoa; phylum Arthropoda; class Insecta; order Coleoptera; family Cleridae; genus Tillus; species Tillus elongatus. Next base: position 99,423,237 of record OZ023269.1, on the reverse strand, counting down.
GCTATATGATGTTATACTTATTCTCAGTGGTTTTTGACATAAGCAAAAAACCATAATATTATGTAAAATTTTAAACCCGGCGGAATAAAACCAATTTTCAATTCCTCAACAACCTGTCATACTCAAAAATTGCACAATTAATGGTGATACTGCATATTACGGGCCAACTAGCTTTAGATGAAGCGACTACTGATAGATGAAGGTCACTACCTTATATGCATTTTAATATTATTTTTGTGTTGTGAAAATTAGTTTTTACATTGTGGGAATTCGTCGTTGCCGCCTTATTGACATTATTAGTTTGTTGCTTGTCATATACGGTAAGTTTAAAATTTGTAAAATGCATTTTATTGTGCTGTCCTCGGTTGTCTCCAACATTTTCTGGTCCGCAGGTCAAGTCGGGTTAGGTCAGGTCAGGTGAGGTTATATCAGATCAAGTAGTTTAGACCTGTTTAGCTGTGCCATGGTTGAATTAAATTATAATTGTGTCTGGTGTTATAACTATGCACCTCAGCATGTGTATAAAATTTATTGTTCTGTCTCACCACCAGTTCTCTGTTAACCACAGTAGGTATAGTGGTAATACGCAAAACCTAGAAAATTGCCTTACAGTAGGTACAGCAACCGACACAACACGTCCCTTCAACCCCTAAAGAAGCTGCGTGAGCAAATTAAGGTGTGGGAGGGGGGAAGAACATTACTAGGAGAAAATTTTGATGCAAAATGTAAAACAGCCTGCTTATAGAAGTACAGCTAAACTGTTTTTTTCTTACACCCTTGCCTCACCCCAATTCTCTTCGTAAAAGCAGAATCTTATTTGGTCCTTCATCATTAAGCAGAATATATTGAAGTGAAAATTGTGTTGAAATCTCGTTTCTCCTTCGAAGTGCGGATGTTCTGCGACCCAGTAAATGTGAATTCCTCTGATTAAAAATTCCTTCCCTGATAAATTTGCTCTCGTCGGTACAAATAGTTTTATTCAGAAAATTTGGATCTTCCTGTGTATGAATTAAGATTTCAGAAATCGACACGTTTTGGGAGATCATTTGGCTCTATGGATTGGCGTGTCGCAAATTTATAATTTTCAATTCGGTGGTCCCGCATAATTCTTTTTATAGATTTGTAAGCTATGCCTAATTCTTTTTTAGCAGAATGAAGTGACGAATGCGGATTTGCAGAAAAATATGCTACGGTAATTATTTGATTGTCCTCATTACATGTTACGTTACATTTACGCAACCGTTGTTCATGAAATTACCTTTCAACCTCTTAAATTCCTTCACACTGCTTTTGGATATTGCTCGCTGAAGTTTCTGCATGTTCTAGAACTAATCTTGTTGCACTGGCCTAATGCGTGAAGAACAAATTTAAAAATTTTTCATTTGCATAAGACTTTTCCATTTCCAGATAACAGATCACGCACAATCAGTATGATAACAGACTTGCAAACAGTTACATTTTGACAATCGGTCTCAAATATATGGAACCACGGCATACTGGTCATAAGATATATGTTACCATTAGATGTAATATTGTGGTTTTTTGCTTATAAGTCAAAAACCGCTGAGATTAGGTATAACATCATATGGTACATTTAGATAAAAAATTAATTGAAACAAAAAGCAGAATCACCCCAAAAACCACAAAAATTATAACAGAGAGTTATGCGTTAGATAAGTATTTAGACAACGAATTTGTCTTCATCGGCAGTTGTCGCTAAAACTAACTTATATTTTATGTGGTTTTTGAGGTGATTCTGCGTTTTGTTTCAGTTTTCAGCTACAGTGCCCAGCCTCAGTCTTTTAGAAAATTAATTGATCTTGGTATTCTCATTATAAAACATGGGTGTTCAATTTAAAAATCTGGCATAACTTTCTCTTCTACGCTCTACCAAAAGCGCATTTTTCTGTAGTAACGTATTCACGAGTGCAAGATATCAACAAAATTTCATCAGAATAACTTAGTTATTTTTGAGATAAATTTTTTTTTTGGGAAAAAATATTTTTTTAAAGAAAAACTAGTTTGATAGTTATGGGTAACGAAGTCGTCTAAGCTATTATTAAAAGAAAAATTCTTGCCAAGTTTCATCAGAATCGGTTTATAACCTTTTCAGTTATCGGTTGGATACCTAAATATATAAATATAAATATATATATATATATATATATATATATATATATATATATATATATATATATATATATATATATATATATATATATATATATATATATATATATACAATCTCTTGAAGTTCTTCATTGAAATTAAACAAGGGTGTTCTATTTAAAAATATCGCATGACTTGCTCTTCTACGCTCTTTCAAAAGCGCATTTTTCTACAGTAACCTATTCACGAGGGCAACATATCAACCAAATTTCATCAAAATAACTTGGTTGTTTTTTGAGATACAATTTTTTTCGGAACAATTATTTTTCTAAGAAAAACTAGTCCGATAGATCTGGCTAACGAACTCGTTTAAGCTATTATTAAAAGAAAGATTCTTGCCAAATTTAATCAAAATCGGTTTATAACCTTTTCAGTTATCGGTTGGATACCTATATATATATATATATATATATATATATATATATATATATATATATATATATATATATACATATACATATACATATACATATACATATACATATACATATACATATACATATACATATACATATACATATACATATATATATATATATATATATATATATATATATATATATATATATATATATATTTATATATATCTGTGTGGGTGTGTGTGTGTGTGTGTGTGTAGATATGTATATGAACATATAAAAATATAATATAACAGACCTTGGTTTCGTGTTTCAGGGGTGTAAATTCCTTCTAATTTGAAAAAACTTTCGTAAAGTCTCACCATCGATACGTCACTATTTAAATAAAAAGTGAGGGTCGCAGCAAGTGCGCAATGGTAGTGAAATTTCATTAAATGCTTCAAATTTGAATAACTAAATTTTCTATAAAATTAGAAAATTTAATTTGGGTATATAGTAAGGTCTTTCCCAGTGCAACATATCCACCAAATTTTATTAAAATAACGTTGTTATTTTCGAACAAAAAAACCTTGTCCGATTTTCCTGGATAACGAACTCATCCAAGCCATGAATAAAAGAAAAGTATTTGTCGAGTTTCATCCTAATTGGTTAAAGATTTCTTGAGTTATCTTTTGGATGCATACACACACACAATATATATATATATATATATATATATATATATATATATATATATATATATATATATATATATATATATATATATATATATATATATATATATATATATATATATATAAATTGAAACTGACCCCGGATATGAGTTCTAGGGGTCCTAGTTCACGCTCATTTGAAAAATGTTTGCAAAGTCTTACCATCGATACCTCTCTTTTTGTGATTTTTTGAAATAAAAATTCACCAAAAATTAAAAATAACTGAGAATGTGAGTTCTACGGGTCCTAGTTTGCGCTCATTATAGAAATGGTTTAAAATTGAAAAGTCAGTATCTCCTTATTAGTGATTTTTTTCTACGAAAATTCACCAAAATGACCTGTGTAATCAGTTTTTTGGGAAGCACCCTTTAGCAGAGTTTAGAATCTTGATTCAGACGTTTCTCACACACTTCAAATGAGATTAGGATAAATACTAAGGTAGGGAAACTGGCTAGGCGGCTTTTGTAGCCGCGACCTAAGGTTTATTGTTGATAAGAATTGTAACTTACCGCTTTGTAATATCGTAAACCATTTTTTCATGTACCCTCGTATTTTTGCAATTTAATTTAACAGCAAATAGAATTTATAAGTGTATAATATAAAATTTACACCCTACAATAAAACCAGTATCATGCATTACCGGTTCACACGCCGTAATGTTCGTATACAGTTATAGCTTTGACAATGTAATTTCCAAACCCGTTTTCATAATATGTAACACCTTTCTATAAAGCACCTAACAATCAATTTAGTTTAGAGCAAACTATATAATAAATAACGTTTGGTTTTAGAATTTACCAATAGCATTTCCTTTTTGACGAGGTATAGGTACGATCAGGTTAAAGAGTTTTCGTCTGATTAGTTTAACAAATACTGATTATAAACTATATGCAAAAATACTTGCAGAGAGATTAAATATGTTATCAGATAAACTTCTAAGTAAACAACAATCTTGTGTAGCAAAGTCAAGATAAATTTTCAGCAATTTATTAAAATGCAGAGACATAATCTTATACTATGAAAAACAGCCTCAACATTCAGCTGGGATCCTTAGTCTGGATTTTGAAGAAGCCTTTGATAGGGTGGCGCATAGCTATCTCTGGGAGGTACTAGGAAGATTTGGTTTTGATAAAAGGTTTATTGCAGCTGTCCAAAACATATACTCGAATGCCACTTCCAAATTGCTGATAAATGGTTGCTTATCAAAAAGTTTTAATATTAAAAGATCAGTACGACAGGGTTGCCCTTTATCCATGATTTTGTTTGCGTTATCGCTGGAACCTTTCTTAAGATTATGTAATAGTTCGCTAGGTGGTATATCTGTTGAATGTAATAAAATAACTTCAAGTGCGTACGCAGATGATGTGACAGTTTTTGCCAGAGATAAAAACGATATAAAATCCCTGCTAACATTAATTAATATTTATCAAAGAGGTTCAAATGCAACTATTAACATAAAAAAGTCTTCTATTTTTCCACTTGGTAATTGGAATGTAGAAAATGATTGTAGTGATTCTATCAAAAGTGTGGTACTTAGCGCAGGTTCTCCCATTACCAAAAAAATATAGTCAGAAAATTATATTAAGTACAGGAAGATACCTCTGGCAAAGGCAAATATATAGAGTAGGAAGGCAACAACTCTATTTATCTGAAAATAAAGGCGGATTAAACTTAGTAAATGTCCATTTGAAAGCAGTCTCTTTATTTGTCAAAAAGCAGTTCATGTCTTGGTCAGACACATGTTCAAAACTAAATTATAAGTCCGCCTTAAATAATATATTTGATAGAAACTGTGACGCAAAAAGTGTGCACAAGACATTGCAAGAAATATGTCAAACAGTGAAAAAATTAAATCTGGTGAAAAATCAAATCATAAAGGCAAAGGAGTTATATAACACATTATTAAATGAAACCGAAAAAACCCCAGCTATAGAAGAAAAACACGGGAATATATACAAGTGGTCTAATATATGGCAAATAACCAAAAATAAGGAATTATGTACTAGTTGGCGGGCTGCTTTCTATAAAGCAATAAATAACGTGTACCCAGTGGCCGATAGATTAAAACGACACAACCTGTCATTAAGTAATTTATGTCATCTCTGCCAAACTGAGGATAATATATTCCACAGAGTCAAGGAGTGTGGCCAGGCAAGAAATGTGTGGAATTGGGTAACCAATAAAATCAACAGTGAAATAAATGTCGATTTGAACGTTTTTAATAATATTTTTGAGATGGCTCAGTGGAAAACATGTAATTAAGACAGATATTGTGTGTACATTACTTATATATCATCTATGGTATTTTTTAACTTGGAAGTGAAAGGTAACTTGGAAGATTATTTTAGTTTACTTAGTAGAGCTCGTACTTCTTAAGAAGTAATTGTATTTAATGTTAAATGTATAATATGCACCTAATGTATTTTGAAATCTTAATTTAATTTTATTTTTGTGTACTTTGTGGTGAAATGAAGTAATTTTAGAAAAAAAAAATCAGGGGCGTGCGGTGACATTTGAAATAAGGGAATCAATTCCCAGAAACTTACCTATTTATAGTGTAACTCAATTCTTCTGTCGTTTTTGGAAAATTCGTTAATAATGTCGTCATGTAACTGTGGATTCTGAGACATTTCCTGGACGAGTTTATTTTCAACTGACAAAATTGAAATTTGGGAAAGTCTTTCCTGTCCTGTTAAATTTCCAACAAAACTCTTCATACGTTTCAATGTAGAAAAAATTCGTTCTACAGACGCACTAGTAGCAGGACTTGTTAATACTAATTCACATAATTTGAACACTTCAGAATATGCATTTTCCAATTTTGATTGTTTTAAGAAAGTTGAAAGTTCACTCGCGTTAGTTTTTGTGTCAATAACATCGGGTTCATAAATGACTGTAAGTTCTGATCGTAATAAGGCTTTGTCAAAATAATGTCCATAGCGGTGAAATAATGATTTGAATGAATCTTCTGGGAAAGGTATCCCGTTAAATCCTCCAAAAATTACACAATTCAAGAAATTTCAGGTCACTGAGATGGTCAAATCTGCAGTTAATTTGCTGCTGAATTTTATCTATAATTTCGTAGAAAAGGCGGCGGTAAGAAGTTTGAAGGTCTGCCACATTATCAGTGAGCCGACGCTTTCTTCGTGGCTCCACTTCTGCTAATTCAATTGTTTTTTCTTAGAACTTATCAAATTCATTGCTTTTTAGAATTATAATGGATTTAAATTCACTAATTTTTTTCAGGCAAAAACCAATGTCATTTATTTGACATTGCAGATATGTTAAATACATTATCTGAAAACGGAAATATTTCCGAAAATATATTAAGTAAAAAATTAAAAGTCTCCTTTGAAACCATTCACAAATCCCCTAGAACTATTTATTGTTTCTGCGTCCCAATTTTTGCTATTTTCCATTATGTTTTCAAAAAGTTCAATTAACGATTCACGGTGTTCAAATATAGTTAACACAACCCTGCCGTTGTAGTTCCATCGGGTTGCAACTACTTTGGGTAAACGTTTTTTAACAATTGGGTCTAAGGCTTGTGTTCGCTTCGTAGATTTGGAAAAAAAGCAGCCATTTAACACTTTACATTATTCAATATGATTTATAGATTGGGATAAAATTAAATTTAATTTATGAGCACAACAGTGTACAGATAGATCAATGAAGAACGTTTCCCACACTTTAGCTTGAAGACCCCCTAAACGTCCGACCATAACAGCAGCCCCATCATGTCTTTGGGCAATTAATTTATTATCAGCCTCCTCAATATATTTCATAATATTAAGCACAATTTTATATAGAGCGTTTGCGGTACGATCTTCTGTCACATTTTTAAAGCCTAAAAATCTTTCTTGTACACTGCCATCCATTTTTACGTAGCGTATTACAACAGATAGTTGACTTAAATTAGTTACATCGATTGTTTCATCTAGAACAATAGCAATGAAACGAATATGTTTAATTTCAGATTTATTTCTGTTCAAAATAATGGTGGTAGCAGCCGAAATTAAGTCATTCTGAATGCGATTTTATGTTTCGCGAAAAACGTTAGACTGTTCCAAGTGATTTTTTAAACAAATGTCGTATTTGGCTATTAAAGAAACTAGGTCTTGAAAGTTTCCTCTAGTTGCAGATGTAGTTGTTTCGTCATGACCCCTAAAGCCCAATTCATGCTGCGACCGAGAAAACACACAGCATCAATAAGTCTTTTTAATATGTGCGAAAAAAAAAAAAAAAAAAAAGCCAAAAAAAAAAAATATATGGAAAGAATATATTATGTGATTATGTGTATGTGTATATAGGTGTATGTAGGTATAAGGGTTGTACTAATTTTAGTAACTATAAGATTATTATGCAAGTACATATATGTATATGGTAGGGATATATTTTATCTCCGACAATTTCCGGCTGCAAAAGTACAAAATAAAAGTCTGTGGCTGATGGACGAAGAGTTCAAGGCCATCTCAAAACTCAACTCAACTCAACTCAATATGTGCGATGAATTTCTATCTGCTTGTCAACGGCGTATTCAATTCGCGTTTTTCCAAAGACACTTAATTTTAAAATGGTCTGTAAATGCGCTTAAGACATAACATGTCTTTGTACTAGTTTATGTAGATTATTCAAGTCGGAAAACCCACTTTTATTCCACACCCCTTTTCAGTCACAAATAGACTACAAGACCAACCAAACAGTTTATTCCTGTTTTCACAACCCGTTAACCATTCATATTGTTTATGAGCTTTTCCGCGTTAAAATGTTGAATGTTTTAATTATTGTATTCAAGTTTTTTATAGTAGGTTCCGGCCTACCTATATTAATAATAGCAAGTTTTTCAGCAAACAGTAAAGCTGAAAATCCGTTAGTTGTCAAAAAAACATACAATACAATAACACTTATTATTACCACTTGTTTGTAAAGTTTGTAAGTCCCGACCCCCACCGCCGCCGCTTTAAAAGCTGATCTACTTGCAGCCATATTAATAATCATAATATGCCAATGTATTTAACATACTCGACTGCTTATACCTACGAAATAATCAGCCACATTCGCTTTGAACGCGCACCCGGTCTTCGTAGTACAACACGTTCTAAAAACACGCGTACATCGCGCCGAGCCGAGGTTTCTTTTATAAAGTTGCCTGCTAACTACGTGTATTTAACTGAAGGCATTGCATGCATCCACTCGTAGTATCAGATCAGGTTCATGCTGTCCGCATGCGGTAGCATTCACTGGGACGAACGACGTTCTTGCTAGGAGCGTATATACAAATACAGTATGATTCATAATAAGTAATTATGTGTCTGAGCTTGCGAAATAAAAATTTTAATAATTAAATTAGTTTCAGAATTTGAAATGTAATATTTAAAATACAAAAGGGATTTTAAATAATGCGGTTTAGGTATGTAGTCGTTATTTTAAGGGAAGCAATGCTTCCCTCGCTTCCATGGACCGCACGCCACTAGGTACGATAATTGGATTATGCTGCTCATTGGACGAAAAAATTTATATAAAATGCGTCTAATAAATAGGTATGGAATACTCGTTTAATCTCAGAGAGATTTTGACTGATATTGTTGGGGTTGGGAATTGTAATGAATTACGAATACGATAACCACACCGTCATCGCCGTAATTACACAGTTTGTGCCAAAAATATTTTACCCACTTTTTCAATCTAAACGAAACGACCTATATATTTTTAAATTTTTGAATTCTTCATAAGAATCTTGAACCATCTATGATATCTTATTCTATACTCAAAAGTGACCATTTTTATAATATCGACAGTTGAAAGTAAGTATTTTGCTAACTGTAATTGTCAGGTGCAGTTAGGTTTTATTTTTAGAAGAAAGCAAAAAATAGAATTTCTTTACAAATTTACTATTTGTTATGCACGTTATATCTCACCTTTTAAATTTAAAACAAAAATTCTTTCTTGATGTCAACAGAGTTGTTATTTTCCAAGTTGTTAGCACTTCTGATACCAAATGGATCAATCCTATAGCAACAGATAAAGCATGTTCCTTGGGCATTCGACTGTATAGTTTTTTAGTCCTGTTTAACAAGACAAGTAAGTAAGTTCGACATCTTGGTGCTTTTTTCATTTTTCATCTTTCAAACAACGGTAAAAACTCGCTTTTGTTTCAATTCCCATTCACTTGATAGGTTAGATTTTCTCTGAAAGTTTCTTCTCGGCTGCATGGCTTGCTGATGTTTGTGCTGTCTGCTCTTACTCCTGTTGTTGTCTTCAGCTTAAACTTAAATTTTGGAGAATTTTTAAGCTTTATGAGTTTTAGTATTAGACGTATTGTAATTTTTGAAGATCTAGAGACAGATTAGCTTTTATTGTGTTTCAATTTTGACTTGTAGTTGTTTTTCATTTTTATTGCATGTAGTACTTAGTGACTGTATACTTGTGTTCTTATAGCTTTGTAGCTTGACATGTTAACCATTAACCTTTTTGACTTAGTGTTGGGGTTAGCTGTTGTTACCCCATTTTATCTTATATTCCTGCGTTGTACCCTCGCAGAAGTAGCCTACCGGAAAACTCAGTTTTTCTGATAAGCCTTTTATAAATTGTAGATTCCCCTAAGGATGACCTGTTAGGTAAGGTCGAAACGCGTCGGAACAAGGAATAAAGTATTTGTTTGGAAAGAAAAGGCATTTTATTCATCAGAAATTTACTATTGTCAGTATGTCGTCCATTTTATTTATACTTTATACTGTTGAGGTTAAGCATCTAAAGATCCAAGGTAGATTTCAGACCCGTCTGAACTTGCTGCGCAAAAATGTAGACAATAATATTTTCATTTCTTTCTCTGTTTTTTTCTCCATCACAAAACATATGTCCCGGCTATCAGACAACATTGCAGTAGGATGGTGTACCTACTACTTGAAAAAATTTCCACATATTTTTTGTGAATTTGTGGATATATATAATTGTGCAAATAATTATTGCTATAAGATATTTACATGAGGTGCAGAAAAGACAATGAGACAATAATTGATTCCTGATAATATATATTATTTTGTAATATATATCTATACTATAAATATAAAGTAACAATCAGCTTCACTGAAACAACTGTTTGGCTTTTGTATATTTACAATATTTGAAATATTATGGTGAACTAGATAGATCATCGTTTATCACTGTCATTAAATGGTATTTTGCGTAGCAGGAATTGAACGTCACCATCGTCAAAAGGGATTCCAAAGGGACAGAAATCCCATCGGTGAACATGCAGAATTATTTTGTGGATTAACAATATTACATTTAGATAATGTAATATCTCTCATTACTATGCTTCATTGTCACTATAACTATTCTATTGTTGCTTACCTAAAGCTCTCCACTCATTAATTAGTCTTAAATAAAATAATCATGAATAAAATGTCTAGGGGATTGCAGTTTTCAGTGAATTTTTTTAGAATATATTCATTGATGGGGAGATCCCGACTTTTCAATTTTGAATCTTTTTTTCAAATGAGCGCGAACTAAGACCCCTAGAACCCACATTCGGGATCAGTTTCAATTTTTATATCTATATATATATATATATATATATATATATATATATATATATATATATATATATATATATATATATATATATATATATATATATATATAGGTATATATAGCCAGGAAAATCGAACCTGGTTTTCTGGGAAAATTTTGTGATTTCTTTTGAAAAATTTTTATCTCCAGAAATAGAAAGCTATGGTAATCAAATTTGGTAGACAAGTTTATGACTTTAAAAGGAAACTATATACCAAGATTTAGATTTCGATGTTACAGGAAAAAAATATTTTGTGCCAGACTATTTCTATGAAAATTAACTACCATAACGCACTTGCTGCGTCTAGAGTTGTAAACCTGGAAGCAAACTCCTGTTTACAAATTTTCATTGTAACTCAAAATAAGTTTGCTTAGAAAGTTCTTTACAACCCATATATCCTGTTTTTGTTGGTTTCATATTTCTAAGGCTAGAACCTCAGTGATCCAGGGTTAAGAACGCGTGCCTCTAAACCGAAGGATAGTAGGTTCGATTCTCAGGGTTCCCATCTCACTTTTTCAGTACAAACTGTAAAATTAATTTTAACCGAGGTTTTGGCATTGTATGTGAGCAAGTTAAATATCTGCACGTTTCGCTCTTCGGCAGGGGCGTAAATCTGTTGGTTTCGTGTCCATGCAAGGTTGAGCACGTTAGATATCCCTACCCTCCTTACAGAAAGTCAGAGGTTCGGCAACAATTTCAGGCTACTGAGGTAAAACTGCTCCCTGGCGTCGGTGATTAGCCAAGTAGATTTTCTTTGTATATGTTTTTATTTGGGTTCCTTTTCGATTTATCGTAGAGTACATTTAAGATGCTATATTGCAATCAATCTTGGAAGATTTAAAAGACCACAGACTTATATATAAAGATGTATCAAAATCTACTCAAGGAACTGGTTGTGCCACCTATGTCCGAAATAACTCAATATATTGCAAGATTAGATTGAATAAGTTTACTAGCATTTGGTGGAAGGTTGTTTGGTCGCCTTCCACCTCTGTAGAAAGAGATTTTTCCGAGTTATGAATACCTTCTAAATGGGGTAATTTCCCCTGAGTGTCAGAGTGCGTTTTGTAAGTGTTAGTGCGAGTGTATAGAACATAATATTCAATACCTTAGTGCGCAGTAAGTGTGTCTTTCTGTAACCCCGTGTTATTTTGCTGCTTGGGGCAATTGTCTTTAACTTACTAGATACGGTCCGCAGAAAGGCAACGGCCAGGGAATATCTTGTGATTAAGTCCACCACGGGGTTTGGGTCTTGAGGGACGTCGCCGTTCGTCATTGTCGGCGCCAGCGGGTTGACTTGGCGGGACTGGGGCTTGCATTCCAGAGCTGCGGTCTTTCTTAGAGAATAAGTGCACTAGCAAAGCGGTTCTGGCGTTATAGCCATGGCCACGTCTTAAACAGTGATCTCCCGTGGAGCAGCCCTCGTGGTCCCGGTGACAGGCCGCAGTAAGGATATTTCGGGCTGCGGTAGATTTCCATCATTATTAGCAGTCGAAATAGTCTGTCGATACCCGACCTCTTGGTCACTCTCGGGCATTATTTGAGATGGTTTTTGCCGTTTTCCAGCTCCGTGGCGAGGCTTTTCTAGAGGAACAGAGGCTCGCATTTCAGAGCTGCGATCTTCCCGAAAACATAAGGGCAATGGCAAAGCGGCTGATTACAATCGGACCTGCCCGTGTGGCGGTCTGGCCATGGCGAGATCTTAAAAAGCGGTCTCCCGTGGAGCAGCTCTCCTGGTCCTGATGACAGCCTGTAGTGAGGACACTTCGTACTGCGGTAGATTCCCAGCATTGTTGGCAATCGTGACAGTCCGGCGGTACCCAGTCTCCTGGTTACTTTAGGGAGTATTGTATAGGTGTTATTGGTCGATTCCCGCCTCCCTGGGCGACATTTCCTCTAAGTTTTGAGTGGATTAAATCCAACGTCCGCATGTGAGGCCGTAGTTAACTATTGATAGTAATAATCATAATGCGCAGCTAGGTTATCTTAATATTACCCCCAGTATTTGCTTTTATTTCACATGTTGCATGTCTGCCTATACTGACCGCCTGCCTAATACCACACTTCCGCACTACTGTATCTCTTTTTACTAAACTACCGACTTAAAATTCACCACCCCGCTTCACGACACCGTTCGCATAGCCCTCAAATATTCTATTCGATTCATTATAACGGCCCCTGCCTCTAGTCTCTAATAATTTCCTTTATTGAAAATAAGTCAGTGTTAGGAAAACCCTGTTAGCTTGATAAGTTGTTTCTCACCTCACGAGAACCCCTTTGCGCATCTTGTATTGAACATTATTTGTAAATATTTTGTCAGAAGCACGTTTGTAAATAAATTATTGATTTTATACGGTATTTTATTTAGCATTCCCTAATGAGTCCACCCTTACATAATATATAACAGTCTGATCTCTAATATATAGGCCATACTAGAAGCCACAAGTGCATTCGCCTGAAGACTTAAGTGAACTCTATCTTCACTGTAGCCTCCCCGGGTCTATGTGGCTGTTGACAGCGACTTAGAGAAAACCCAATCGCTGCTGGCGCCTGAGCGTAATCTTGTAGGAAAACCGTATTGATAAGGTTACCGCAGGAGTTTTCAGACTAGGGAAAAATAACCTTATCTCGAATTACCCGTTATTATATATATATATATATATATATATATATATATATATATATATATATATATATATATATATATATATATATATATATATGTGTGTGTGTGTGTGTGTATGTATCCGAGCGATAACTCAAAAAATACTAAACTCTCTTCAACGACACTTGGCACATATCTTCATTTTGTTAAGACCGCAAACGAGTCCGTTAGGTAGCCCGGTCGGACTAGTTTTTCTATAAAGAAAGTTATCTTCCTGAACAAAATTTGTATCTCAAAGGTTAAGAAAGTTATTTTGATTACATTTGATAGGTATGTTGCGCTGCTAAATAACTTACTATATACCATAAATCAATTCAACTTTCTAGGGTTAGAGCAAATTGGGTTTTTCAAATGTGAGGCATTTAATGAAAATTCGCTTCCATAACGCACTTGCTGCGTTTTGAAATTTTATTAATCTCTCGGGAGATCGGTGATTAGCTTGACAATATTTTTTGCTGATATGTTTCGATATTATTTCTGATACCTTTTTGTGAAAGTTGGTCCACATTTAATCAGGGTTGCCGTTAATGCAGCTAGATAACAAAAGCAAGTTTTGCAGAGACAGATATGAAGTCAGTGACTTATCGTTCCACATGTATGATTTTCTGTTGATAAAAAAATATTGTAGCGAAAATGTTAAGGAAACGTGATCTGAGATTCCCATTGGCCGGGTGACTATGTACGAGGTTATCAGCTGGGTGTTATTAGTGAAAATTTAGTTCAGAATATATGGTTGTTGGCCCGATCTAAACCCTGAGGGCTTATTTCACATGTGTGAGGGAAAATATTATATGACTGTACATAAAAAATGAAAACCGCAAGGGAAAGTTATAAGAAGCCACAATACTAGTAATGTCGACATAATATAATTTCTTATAAGCTAAATAAAAAGCTACAATGAGCAAAATACGAATAAGCTTAATTTACATATGAAAATATCTTTCAGGAAGCAAAAATACAATAAACAAATGAACCTAATTATTAATCAAGCATTCAAGTGTTACACAAACTGTCTCCTGTTTAGCTATAGACATTATTGAAACCCAAAATTGTTGCTTCTTGAACGTGTTATAAACTTCCAAGTAATTAACCCCATTTCTTAAGGGTTCGTCTATTGTAATTCATCCGGACGGTTTGGTGAACCTAAATAAGCTTTAGATTTCTTTATGACCCCATAAGAAGAAATCCAGGTGGGTTATATCTGTCGATCTAGATCGCTAGTCTATATATTATCTCGTCATTATTTATGTGTTGGGAAAATATGCATTTAAATAAAATACTGATTCACAACAGCCTCATGGTGTGGCTGTGCATAGTCTTACTGCTACCAAATCATATAATTAAGTGCATCTAGATTATGGGGGTTGAAATATAATTTTGCAAAAACAGTCAACAGTTCAAGTTGTAAATAATTAATGTGTCTTTCTCGCTGTATGGTCTTTTCAAAGAAGTAGGGACCCACAAATAGGTTCTCCACGATTCAACACATCCAAGAATGTCAAGGACGCTGGGTGTGCACCCCCTACGTTTAGTGAAGAATTCTAAACCAGTATCCACAATGTTGTCCTTGACACTGTTAGGCAAATAAATTATATTTACATCAGAAAATATAATGTGTCTGATAAAATTGGGTTTAGGCTTATTTATTCCTAAAATTTGGCCACGGGATTGCGGGTGATGTCGTATGGAGTATGGTAGTAGATGTGGCGGAAATATAGACTTTGACTAAGCAGTACTTAAATTGAATGGAAGCTTTTGGAATTTGGAAATGAAGGAAAGTTACAAAGATGCGTTACATCAATAGAAAGACTAATAAAATTATGCTGAAAGAAGTAGGGGAAGGAAGATGCTTGCTGGAAGAAATCAAAAGGAGAAAGGCAAAATTCATTCGACACATTCTGCGACACACTAACTCTGACCACATTATCTGAAGAACATATATTTGGAAAATATGGGAAAACTTCTGCGAAATTAGACTAGAATATAAAGAAATTTGGACGCTTTGAAAATTTTGACATGGAGAAAAATGACTAAAACGCCATACAACAACAAAACCGAAATCAACGAAAGTGTGCTATAAAAAGTAATAGAAAAAATATTGCTGAAAAAGGTAGGGAAGAGCAATCAAAAGTTTATTGGACAAATTCTAAAAGCATGACTTTTTGGTAACATTATTTGAAGGACCTATACTTAGAAAAAAAAGGTAAGAGGTAGCTCAAGTAAAAACTTCTGGCAAATTTCGCAAAACTACCAAAGGGTGGAAGCTACATTTAAATAAAGAATGCTGCAAGAGACTGATAATTATAGTTACGACAGGGGAGCATGAGCATCGCTTTGGACTGTTAGGGTAATGTTTATTTTACCCAATCTCATTTTTTTGAACAGGCAAAACACAAGAGTTTGCTCAACGAACAATCTTAAAAAAAGCCTGCACGCAGCAAGCGCGTTATGGTAGTGAATAGTCATAGAAATGAGCTGGAACAAAATATTTTATTATAATTTTTTTTCTTGTAACATGGTGTATAGTTTACTTTTTATATCGTAAACCTACCTACCAAATTCGGTTATCATAGCATTTTTATTTTTTGGGATAAAAATTTTTTTCCAATAAAAACTTAAAATTTTCGCAGAACACCTCGTCCGATTTTCCTGACTAACGAACATATCCAAGCCATTACAAAAGGAAGGCACATTCCAAATTTTATCAAAATCGGCCCATTATTTTTTGAGCTTTCAGTGTGATACATACACACATATATATATATATATATATATATATATATATATATATATATATATATATATATATATATATATATATATATATATATATATATATATATATATATATATATATAAACATATAAAAATTGAAACTGGTCCTAGTTCGCGCTTTCAAAATTTAAAAGTCGGGATCTCCCCATTAGTGAATTTTTTCTACGAAAATTCACTGAAAATGTAAATATTAAAAACAATTCTATTTAACATAAACAAAAAGTCTGGACGCAGCAACTACGTTATGGAAGTGAATTTTCTTAAAAATGTTTTTAACAGCAAATATGTCTCCAACGCAAGCAGGCATCAATCTGGTTGCCGGTATAGCCTACATAGTAGACACAATTTACCACATATCAAAATAACTTATTGTTTGATAATGTACAAAAATTTCCCCCTCATAAACTTAAAATGTTTCCGAGAAAACTGGTTTCCTAGCCAACAAACATTAAGTTAATAGCAAATTGAATTGTTAAAATTTGAAGCATTTAATAAAAGTTCTCTACTAAAACGCACTTACTGGCCTCGATTTTTTTTCTTACAAACATGCATCTTATTTCGATAGACAATGCAAAAATGCAATAATATAAGGGTGTCCGAAAAAAAGTTTTAAGTATCACCAACGGCTTATGGGACACCTGTTGTCGAAATAATTTCATAAGATGCAGATCAAGACATCCGATAATTAACGTATATAATTTTATCTCGTATCTTGTATAATAACAATTATATTGAGCTTTGCCGTAGAAATGTGTCATCCTGTATATATGTAAACAGATAAAAACTGAAAATAAACCCGGATATGGATTGTAGTGGCCTAATTTGCGCTCATCTAAAGAAATCTTTTTAAAACTCAAAAGTCGCGGTCTCCTCAATAACGATTTTTTTCCTCGTAAATTAGCTAAAAATTATGTACCGTTAAACCATAAACTTAACTAAAACTACCGCCAAATAATTAGAAAAAGAGTCTACTTGAAATGAGTTTTCTGGAAACATTTTAGTATAATGGAGGATAATGACGGTTGAAGTTGACATTTAAGCGTTTTCAGAATACTCTTTTTGCGACATTTTCTTTACACAATCCGTATTTATTTCAGGTTCTTTGCCTAACGTTCCAACATGGACGGTGAGGAAAATCCCAAATTTTTGAATTTAATTAAACGCCCATAACTTTTTTCTCTTTAAACATAAAGATCTAAATGTTGGTACGTGGTGTTCACCCTTTCTATTACAAACACAGGTACTAAATTTGGTTTCCGTTAATTTGTTATTTCCGGAGATACATTTTTTTACAGAAAGAAAACAAAAAATTTTCAGGTAAAACGTGAGCTGATTTTCCGGGTTAACACTTGCAAAAGGAAGGTACTCAAAAAATTTGATAATCTGCCCATTATTTGTGGAGTTATCGGTGTGATATATATATATATATATATATATATATATATATATATATATATATATATATATATATATATATATATATATATATATATATATATATAGAGGGTAGCGCATTGAAAACGAAACAGACCGATTTGCGTCCAGAGAAATTTTTTTTAAGAAACGCTGAAACACGTCAATGTTAATATTGAGGGGGACATGTTTTGACATAAAACTCAACTTTGTCACATCAACCCCTTAAGGGTGGTGATAACAACCCTTATATTTTAAATAGAAAACATGGGTCGAGTGTTACATCATTTGAAATCTCTTTCTTTTATCAATTCAGCACACTAATTTTTTTCAACTTGTTTAAAAGTTATTCACAGTTGAAGATACAAAAACGCATTTCACTCATTCCGAAAAGAAATGTGCTGATATTCAATGTTTTGTTGATTTGTAAACAGAAAATTGACTATCAGAACATTTCTTATCGGAATGAGAGAAATGCGGTTTATTATTTCAGTTTATCGGTCGGTTTGATACTTGATAGTACTACCGAAAATTAATTTCACAATGATGTATTCAGTAGAAGAAAGAGTTGAAATAATTACTCTTTTTTTAAAAAACGATGACTGTGCCAACCGTACCGCAAATTTGTTTAATGAACAACATCCGAACAGACATGTTAACAGAAAATACATTTTCGGGTTAGTTGCTAAGTTGCGATAAAGTGGTTCAGTAGTTAACAAAAAACGGGATCCTAAACGTGAATTTCCAGTTAGAAATGAGACTAATGAGATTGAAGTTTTAGGACAAATTGCTGCAGACCTAATTTTGAGCACGAAATAAATGGGCCACTGTTTCAAACATCAAAAAAAGAACTATTCAGCGAATATTGAAGCATCATAAATTTCACCCGTCTAAAATTCATCTTGTACAACAACTGAATCAAGATGATTTTGATCGGCGGCTAGAGTTTTGTGAAGTTGTGACTGCACGAATAGCTGATAACGGGAACTTTCAGTTCAATATCTGTTTTTCAGACGAGTGCACGTTTTTTATTAAACTCTACAGTCAATCGTCATAATTGTCGTTATTGGCAGATAATAATCCAAGAAATTTTCACAAACTCCGCACTCAAACTCCACAGAAATTGTACGTCTGGACTGGCACTTTTGGACACCGTTTAATCGGACCGATTTTTCTTGATGGCAATTTGAGTGGCGAAACGTATTTGGAGTTACTAGAAGATATCGCTTACTCTCTACTAATTGACATTGTTGAAAATGATGATCGCTATCACGAAAATGTGTTTTTCAACAAGATGGAGCTCCTCCGCATTTTTCACAACGTGTTAGGGAGTTTTTGAACAGAGAGTTTCCAGGACAATGGATTGGACGTATAGGTGCTATTGAGTGGCCTCCTAGATCACCGGATTTAAGTCCTTTAGACTTCTTTCTATGGGCCATTTAAAGAGTAGAAGTTTCGCAACAGAACCGGAGTCTCTGGGAGAATTACGATGACTAATAATAACTAATAACTCCACAAATGCTCCAGAATGTCAGAGCTCGTTTTGAACAAAATTTGTACTTTTGTATGGAACCTGGTGGTCAACAATTTGAACACTTTTAGTTTTTTTAACGAAAAATTGACTAATTAGTGCAATTCCTATCACAATGAATGAAATACGTTTTTGCAACCCCAACTGTGAATAATTTTTAAACGAGTTGATAAAACTTCCACAAAAATTAGTGTGCTGAATTCAGAAAAGAAAGAGCTTTCAAATGATGTAACACTCGACCCATGTTCCCTATTTAAAATATAAGGGTTGTTATCGCCACCCTTAAGTGGTTAATGTGATAAAGTTGAGTTTAATGTCAAAATATGTCCCCCTCAATATGAAAATTTACGTGTTTCACCTTTTCTTAAAAAAATTATCTGGACGCAAATCGGTCTGTTTCGTTTTCAATGCGCCACCCTGTATATATATATATATATATATATATATATATATATATATATATATATATATATATATATATATATATATATATATATATATATATATATATATATATACATAATGAAACTGACTCTGGATAAGGGTTCTGAGGGACTTAGACTCATTTGAAGAATTTTTTTCAAAATTCAAAAGTCGGGATCTCTTCGTTCGTTTTAGTGAATTTTCGTAGAAAAAATTCACTAATGGGGAGATCCCGACTTTTGAATTTTGAAAAAATTTTTGCAAATGAGCGCGAACTAGGACCCCTAGAACCCATATCCGGGGTCAGTTTCAATTTTTATATGTTTATATATATATATATATATATATATATATATATATATATATATATATATATATATATATATATATATATATATATATATATATATATATATATATATATATATATGTATCACACCGATAACTCAAAAAATAATAGGCCGATTTTGATAAAATTTGGCATGTACCTTTCTTTTGTTAATAGCTTGGATAAGTTCGTTAGTCAGGAAAATCGGACGAGGTTTTCCGGGAAAATTTTGAGTTTTCATTCGAAAAAAAATTCATATCTCAAAAAGTAATAAGCCGATTTTAATAAAATTTGGCACATACCTTCCTTTTGAAAATGGCTTTGACATGTTTGTTAGTCAGGAAAATCGGACAAAGTTTTCCGGGAAAATTTTGAGTTTTTATTCGAAAAAAATTCATATCTCAAAAAGTAATAAGCCGATTTTAATAAAATTTGGCACATACCTTCCTTTTGTAAATGGCTTTGACATGTTTGTTAGTCAAGAAAATCGGACGAGGTTTTCCGGGAAAATTTTGAGTTTTTATTTGAAAAAAATTCATATCTCAAAAAGTAATAAGCCTATTTTAATAAAATTTGGCATGTACCTTCCCTTTATAAATGACTTTGACAAGTTTGTTATTTAGAAAAATTGGACGAGGTTTTCCGGGAAAATTTTGAGTTTTCATTTGAAAAATTTTTTTATCTTAAAAAATATAAAATCTATGATAACCAAATTTGGTAGGTAGGTTTACGATATAAAAAGTAAACTATACACCAAAATTTAGATTTCTATGTTACAAGAAAAAAAAAGTTATAATAAAATATTTTGTGCCAGATCATTTCTATGAAAATTCACTACCATAACGCACTTGCTGCGTGCAGACTTTTTTTTTTTAATTCTCTAAAAACTATACCTTAGGTTACAAGCCACCACCTAATAGTCACCTAGTTGATTTTGCTAACGATTATTTACTGATAATAATACTGATAAACGCTGATTTATTCATCAAACAAACTGTTCATTAATAGAAAAGGCACACTCTGAAGAGTAAAGTCGGAAATCAGCAATCTGGAAATTGTTGAGCGGCATCACATCATCAGAGAATTGATGTGAAATCATTATATGATAAATTAGAACAGTTTGCGTCTGGGTAAGTGTTACAATATAGGCCTTTGTCAGAGATCCAACCGCAAAGTGTATGATAATAAATACGCATGCATATTAATATCAGATATCACAAAACAATTCAAAATACCCATAAAATACAAGACAGTTGTTCACAATGGTGGGAAATATCGTTAATAAATAACAACAAGTTATAACCAGCACTTTCCTTAACTTCCCATATCCCTGATCTGTTCGAAAATAAAAAGTCCGGGGGCAGCAAGTGCGTTATGGTAGTGAATTTTCATAAAAATATTCTTAATGGCAGAAGAAGAAAATTCGCTATTAAAATAACATCTTGTACAAAAAAATTCGCCAATAAAAATAAATTAAATAAATTTAAAAAACTGGTCCGATTTTCCTGACCACCCAACCATTTCAAGTTATTTTACCCACCCACCAAAATATAATTTTTCACAGAACTTTTTCGACGACATAAAAATTTCATGAAAATTTGCAAACAGTTTTTCGAGAAAGTCCGTAAATAGTTTTTTATAAAAACTTATTAAACGTTTATGATTCATTATCAAAATTTCACGAAAACATCTACCAAAAAACGGGCTAATACCTTTTTACACAAAATTTTGCAAAAATTCAAATTATATACCTAATCTGTCTGTGAATAAAATAAGTTGTTTGCACGAAAATCCATTAAAACCTCATTTTCGATCAATTTCATTTAAAAAATGTTCCATCAATTGAATAATTTTTCATACAAAAATTCGCAACAAACGTTTTTTCAAAAAAATTCATTAAACTGATTTTTAAGAAAATTCGCTATTAAAAGAACATTTTGTACAAAAAAATTAACTAATAGAAATGGACATAAATTAAGCAAATTAAAAAATATTCAAAATCTGATCTAAATACAGAAATAGATACTTTTTCTGTGGCTTCACAGAGAAAATTCTTTTGCCTGTGGATGCTGTAAAAATTGAATCCGGTTGTAGAGAAGAAAACAACCTCTTCTCATGTCACAAATCTTTACGTATATGTTAATTGTGGCACGGTTTCACCAACTAAGGGCAACAACAGCTACTATTAAACTTGAATTAAAAGTCTTAAAAGTGCCTATATTTCATTTTCAATAAAAAGTCGCTAAAAATATATTGCAATTACACAATCTGCTCAGATAACGTTAAAATGGAATCACAGACCGAAAAAAAAAAAGAAAGTTAAAAGAGAAATTCCGTCAACAATGAGATTTGAACTCGCGTCCCTACGCTCATCAGTCAGGGATACTAACTATTACACTACGTAAGCTTTCTGACAAACTGCCATGAAGAAAGGTAGATAACCGATAATGATCTTAAGTTACTTATTTATAATATGTAAGGCCTTTAGAGGCAGAATTTGCAGTTATTTTAACAAATGAGAAGTGTAGCATAAATTTAAAACATTATAATATACACTTTTTGCCATATTTACCATTTATAAACCACAATTTTTATACTGAATGTCACGAAAAATTCTAAAATTCTCAAAATAATCTTTCTGGTACTTCCTGAACTTTTTGCGCCATGAAAAGATAAACGTTGTCTGTAATATTTAATAGATTTTGTTTCGCAGATACAATGTTTTGGTATTGTGTCTTCTCTGACTTTCGGTTGCACTAAAGTCGTACTTCATTAAGTGCCTATAACATTTTTTTCTTTTAACATAGAGACGTAAATTTTGGTACAGCGTTAGGGTTTTACAACGTAAGCCAGTGTACCAAATGTGGTTGCCATAGCGTTGTTACTTTCGGAGATATATATTTTTTCCAGAAGAAAACCCAAAATTTTCCCGGAAAAGCTGGTCCGATTTTCCTGGCTAACGAACCTGTTCAAGCCAAAAAAATTTACTCACCAAATTTCATCAAAATCGGCCTATTTTTTGAGTTATCAGTGTGTTACATATATATATATATATATATATATATATATATATATATATATATATATATATATATATATATATATATATATATATATATATATATATATATATATATATATATATATATATATATATATATATATATATATATATATATATATATATATATATATAAACATATAAAAATATAAACTGACCCCGGATATGTGTTCTAGGGGGCCTAGTTCGCGCTCATTTAAAGAACTTTTTTCAAAATTCAAAAGTCGAGATCTCCTCATTAGTTGGTTTTTTAAAGAAAATTCACCAAAAAGTCTGGACGCGGAGCAAGTGCGTTATGGTGGCGAATTTTTATAGCAATTTTGCCTCATATTTTCCGTCCTTTAAGAAATGTACGGATGCTTAGTGTGCACCATAATACACGAGAACGATACCTTTACTCCCTCTACATATAGTGGAATGCACAATCATTTTACTTGTTTTAACACATTGCTGCAATCGCTGTTTATGCTAAGTTGTAGTATGTAGCGAGAAATACTGCTACTCAGAGTCGAACCCAGTACCATTGGCTCCAGAGGCACACGTTCCTAATATTAGATCACTAAAGCTGTGTAGGTACTATGTACGGAAGCGAAAGTTCCTGCCTAGACTAATAATAAAGTTATCTGCAACGGTTATACAACAGTACAGTACATCCCAATCATCTTGATCACAATTCCGATCAACATAACTCTCGAAGTTTTGAAGAAAGAGAGATGGAGGAAAAACTGTCTTCCTTTCCAAATTTTTTTCACAAATTAAAAAAAGTGAATCATCTGTCAAATTAATTGATATAACTTGCATATTTTTAAGCCGAACAGCCTGTATATTTTTAGATATTTGAATGCAGTAATTAATTCTGAGGTCAACGATGTAGCACGCTTGATACCTCAAATCAGGAGTTGTTTAGTTATTGTCGAATTTATGTATGATTTAAAAGCATTTTGTTAAATTGCAAAGGTGGCTCAGATAATAAAACAATGCTATTTTGACAAGTGTCAGATTTGTAATAAGCTGGTATCGAAACAGTGACAGTATGCTTCCATTGTTGAACTTATTGTAACTTGGTAACTGAAGAAAGTGTATTTGTTTTAAAACTTGTTTATTAAACATGTTTTGTGTGAAGTTTAAAGTTTCGAGAAAAAGTTATATGGTATAAATATATTTAGCAAATAACCCAAGTATTACTGCCACTCGTGGATATTATAAAAGAAGGTTCCCCGGACGCGGAGGTCTTTCAAATCTCACCTTTAAACGGTTGGCTACAACATTTTTAAATACTTGGGGCATCTCCAATGTTAAAAAAATGTTCGGGACGCAGCAATTGCATTATAGTAGTGAGTTTTCATAAGAATAGTAAATATCTTATTAAAACTAAATCTTTAAATTTAAATGGACCTGGGAGACCGCTTTTAGTGGTCCCAGTTAGCGGTTATTTTAAGAAGTTTCCATTTTTTATAGAGATAGAGAATTATAATTTGGTAGAGATATATGTAAGACCTGCAAGTCTCATTAAAAAAATTGTGTGACAAATTTCATTAAAGTCTGAAAAGTTTTCTAGAAAAAATTAATTAATTACAAAGGGGATGTACTTGCCAAATTATAAGTATGACAGGTATATGTAAGACTGACGAACAAGACAACCTAAATTTCATTTTTGGAAAAATATTCAAAAAAATAAAATGGAGTAACGATTTAAACTAGTTTTTGCAAACAAAACAACAACAAAAGTTTTTTATAACCAATTTGTCGTTATCCGCGAAGCTCATTATGTTATTTTTCCTTAATTCAGTACCCACACTGCCTTTACATAGGTGTTACTATGGTTCAAGATTGAAGATTCTAGCTTAATAGAAAACTGAATCGGATATCAAATATTTGTACAAAAATTCTCTACCATAATGTATTTGCTGCACTCAGACCTTTTTCAACACTTATTTGCTGTTTCTGTATCCACACTTTTTGAAAATAAGGAAATATTGTAGCCTTTATGTAGCGACGAACAAGACAACGTAAATTTCATTTTTGGAAAAATATTCAAAAAAATAAAATGGGGTAACGATTTAAACATAAATTGAAAATCTTGGTTCGCTGCTCTGTCGCAGGAATTTTCCTTCCCCTCCTGCATGCCTACAACCAACCTCAATGCATAAACAAGAACAATCTAAACAAGAAAAGTTTCTTGGGAACAACCCGCAAGAAAGATACGGAACCTGCGGTCAATATAGGGGTTCTGCGCGGGACAAACAGCGTTTTAAGGAGGTATAGCTACAAAATGAGATATAGGCAGTTTATAGAGGTCCAACTAAGCTGGTTTTTTTTCGTAGTTGCCACTCACATGTCCTTTTTAATATTCTTCCCCGACTAACACCTCTATTCACTCCTGGTCCCGTAACTTTGTTGGGGGCTGTTTGCAAGAAATATTTCTTGTGGCTTGCGCATCCAAAAGGAGATCTACGCATGCTTCTAATTTGAGTGAATTTTCTTAAAAAAAATTCACCGATGAGGAGATCTCGACTTTGGAATTCTGAAAAAATGTCTTCAAATGAGCGCTAATTAGGCCCCCCAGAACACAGATCCGGCCGGGGTCAGTATCAATTTTTATATGTTTATATATATATATATATATATATATATATATATATATATATATATATATATATATATATATATATATATATATATATATATATATATTTATATATATATATATATATATATATATATATATATATATATATATATATATATATATATATATATATATATATATATATATATATATATATATATGTGTGTGTGTGCGTGTATCACACCGATAACTCAAAAAATAATGGGCCGATTTGATTAAATTTGTTAAATAAATTCCTTTTGCAAATGGCTAGGATAAGTTCGTTATCCAGGAAAATCTACCCAGGTTTTCCCGGAAAATTTTGTGTTTTCTTTCAAAACAAAATTTATATGTCCGAAACTAACAAAGTAAGGGAAACCAAATTTGGTACGCGGGTTTACGTCCTTATAGGTAAATTACCTACCAAAATTTAGCTATGTAGGTCAAAATACAAAACATTGATAGGCATTTAAATTAAATAAATTGGGGTTTTCCTCAAAACGTCAAAGTTGCGATTTAAAACGTCAAAATTGGCAACATTTAGGCAAATAGCTTGAATCTTATACCGCCTATGGAAATCAAATGTCTCAAGAAGGATGTTTTACAAACCCCGAAGTCTTAGTTTCAACTGTCCTTGTCCTTCATTTCACTAAAATGTTTCCAGAAAATTCATTTCAAATAAACCCTTTCTTTGATGCTTGGCAGTAGTCTTAGCTATAGAGTTTATCGTTTAATGGTATATAATTTTTGTCGAATTTTTGTAAAAAATCAATAAAGCTCAATATATCCGTTATTATACAAGATATAAAAAAAATCTTTTTTCTTGACGTTTTCTGTAGAGAGTTTCTTATCACATTGTGCTCTAACCTGCACAATTGCCTACCAGAGAGACTAATGTTTTTCTGGCAGACCTTTTTTGTTATGTTTCTAGATTTATCCCCTGAAGATGACCTCTTAGAGTGTCGAAAAGTGTCAGGAAATATTTTTAAATAAATTTGTTATCTGGAGAGAAGCCTTTCATTTAATGTTTAGTTATGTCTATCCCAGACTGTGTGACGTTCAAAAATGAGATTTGCTATTTAAAACATTTTTACGAAAACTCATTACCATAACGCACTTGCTGCGTCCAGAATTTTATTTTCCGTAAAACACTTTTGCGTTCTCTAAAATGATCTTTTATAAAGCGGAGTGTGCTCGGTGATGGCAGTAATCTATTGGAATGCAAGTTGCTGTTTTTAGTTTGTGCAGCAGTGGCATTTTTTTTATTTTTGTATAAAATACGGATATTTTCACATTTATCTTCGTCTGTATAAACCATTATTTAACAACAAAAAAAGATCTAGCACAAGATTTAGTAAATTTGAGTTTGGCACCTAGGTATTGTTGTTTATTTTCAATATATTTCCATGGTTACTAGGCTGTCTCATTTCAGGCATGACGATCTTTGCAAACTTTTTCGTAATGATTACTTAACTATTACTGTAGAATCAATATGTCTGACACGAAATATTTCTAAATGGCTTACTTAGATATCACCCATGCTTATATTTTTGAAATCGTAAGAAAATTGACTTCCAGTCTAGCTTTACCGTAGAAATTCGTCACCCTGTATATAAGTAAACACATCAAAACTGAACGTAAGCCCGGATATGAATCCCAGGGGGCCTAGTTTGCGCTCATTTGAAGAAATCTTTTTAAAATTATAAAGTCGCGGTCTCCTCATTGACAATTTTTTTGTACGAAAATTAGGTAAACATTATGGACCGTTAAACCATAAACTTAACTGAAACTACCGCCAAAGCATCAGACAGAAAATAACTAACCTTTTGCATATCAGTCCTTTTTGTAAAATTTCGGTCCTTTATGTGTGTTGATAAAACATAACAAACACTGTTTAGTCCACCCACTAACATTAATAAAGGAATAATTTTAATTTGTATATAAAAATTTCCCAAATAACACAAATAATTTGCCAACTCAAACCGATAAACATATAAACAATATAATACCATACGACAAACGTCACTTACAGCTTGTAACAGACCTGCGCAATAATATCAAAAGTTCTGTTGCCAGGCAACGACCTACTAGATCTCATATAAGCCAGGTGTGCCATTGTCAATGAAACACGGTGATATTAAAAATAACGGTTTCAAATTTTAATAGCTCAATTTTTTGTAAACCTAGAAACCTGAATTTTGTGACAGGTCTTTTCCAAAGCAATACCTACACCAAATTTCATCAAAATATATTTGTAATTTTCGGAGAATTTCTTTTCAAAAGAAAACTCAAAATTTTTTCCGAAAACCTTTTTCAATTTTCCTGGCTAACGAACTCATCCAAGCTATTAATAAAAGAAAGGCACTTGCCGAGTTTCATAAAAATCGGTTAATTATTTTTTGGGTTATCGGTTGGATACATATATATATATATATATATATATATATATATATATATATATATATATATATATATATATATATATATATATATATATATATATATATATATATATATATATATATATATATATATATATATATATATATATATATATATATATATATATATATATATATATATATATATATATATATATATATATATATATATATATATATATATATATATATATATATATATATATATATATATATATATATATATATATATATATATATATATATATATATATATATATAAACATATAAAAATCGAAACTGACCCCGGATATGGGTTCTAAGCGCCCAAATTCGCGCTCATTTGAAAAGATTTTTGCAAAGTCTCACCATCGATACCTCTCTGTGAATTTTTGAGTTTTTTTTAAATGAAAATTCACTAAAAGGTGAGCTTGGGTAATTTTTACGATTTTCCGATGTTAATTTCGTTTTTCCAAAGAAAATTCTCACAGCTTGTGAAAAGTTCTACAAATTTCATTCAGTAACTTACCACCCCCCCTCCAAATCCAAAAGTAGCATAAGCTGCATTAATTATATACTCTTAAGGAACAGACCCTGTACATATGGCACGTCAAAAATAATTCGCAAATAAAGTTGCTACTCAATTTAACATCTGTGTGTGTGTGTATGTTTTGTTTCTTTAACGTCGGCCTATAGGGAGCAGCTTCACCTCACTATCCTGGAAATGTTGCCGAACCTCTGCCTTTCTGTAAGGAGGGTAGGGATATTTAACGTGTCCAACATCGTATGGACACCGGACCGACGGCTTTACGCCCCCTCCGAAGGGCGGAACATGCAAATATTCAACTTGCTCAAATATAATGCCAGAACCTCGGTTGATGTTAAAATTACAGTTTGTACTGAAGAAGTGAAACGAGTACCCTGGGATCGAACCCAGTACCCTTCGGTTCATAGGCACACGTTCTTACCCCTGAACCACCGAGGTTCTAATTTAACATCTAAAACTGGACAAAAGCTTTAAATTTTAAGTAAACATATATATGTATTTACAGAATATAAGAATTATAAATTACGTTATTATAATTTCAATTATTTGTATGAAAATTCGCTGTATTGATAGGTTGTTTGTTTATATAATATAAATGTGTGAAAGCAATATTGTTTGTATATTAACAAATAGGTAGCCATTAACCACACTAATATTTTGCAAATATTTTTCAGCGCAAGTTTAACATAAATGTTATAGACGCCAGGCAAATATGAATGTTACAAAAACTTGCACTACCAACGGAGGGTTAAATGCAGTTGCGGTCTAGTTAAAGAAAAGTACTAAAACTTGTTTCTACTTTGAAAAACCCAAAATTAATTTAGAAATAGCAGCATTTATGAATGTTGAATGCAACTCAGGTTTAATAATGCAAATGTTTTAAAAGTTCTTTTGATTTAAAAACTCAAAATATAAAACCTGCCCAAACCTTTATATGTAACTGAAACCATTAAAAGCATTTTGTGCATTGCTTCATATCAACGATTTCTCTCTATTAGCGGATCTATATTTCTGCTATCGATGCAGAGAGAACATAGGTAAACAAAGTAGCTAAATCAACCAAATGTGTAGAAGCGTTGGAACAGAAATTGATTTCAATAAGTACTCTGCGCTCATGTATCAAATTAGTGTTGATATATGGTCGAATATTTTTAATCGTTCTGTTGTACCTTATTTACTAATGCGTTTTCCACCAGATGGAAATGCACTGGTGTAATTTTCTCGCAACTGGTGAAAGATTAAACTTTACCCCAATTGCATGCTATAATTTCTGAGATGCACTAGTAACTTTGCAAACTGTTCCGAGTTGCTCTTATACTGTTACTGTGTTTTTCTAATATATTTAGAATCCTTTCGTTATGTAAACTCTACTTTCGGCAAATTATAATAAATTCAATGTGAAAAGAAATTCAATTGGTCATTAATTTATGCAAACAGCGTAAGATAATGTCATAAAGTAGAAGATTAAAGTTTAGAGATATACATTTTGATATACCGCATTTTTACCCGGGTTTTCCTCTTATAACAAACAAAAAAACGTTTTCTCTCGCCGATCTTAGTTTTTAAAAGAAAACACTGTGAATTTGAACCGCTTAACCTTAATAGCAAGAAATAGGTTGCATATTCTTTGAAACGTATTAAATTGTAGATAGTTCTTAACCCGCCGTCCGACAGGTGGGGTTTAACAAACCCCAATGCATTTTCAGTAGTTATAACTTTTTTAATTGTGCGCCAAATGTTTAATTGTGCGCCAAAGATATAACGCCACCATATATCAGTTTGCATTAGGTTCTGTTTAGTTCTCGGATAGTGAACGTCTACATTCGTTTGTGGTTTGTGACACCCCACGTGTACTTTTTTGCGAATTTTCGCAGACAAAATTCACTAATGGCGAAATCCCGACTTTTGAATTTTGAAACGCTTATTTTTCCAAGTGAGCGCGAACTAGGACCTCTGGAACCCATATCCAGCGTGAGTTTCAATTTTCATATGTTTATATATACAGGGTGGTACACTTCGCTGAAAAAGCCCAGTTTTCCATATTATACTCAGTTTTATCAAAAAAGGTTCAACTGAAAGTTGTTCCTATCAATCAGCTGCGTAATTCAAAAATATTTTAATTTACAAAGGCTGTTTACTTTCTCTCAGCAATCACGTACAGCGTTGACATAAGTTCTTCAGTAAAAAACATGCTGATATCAAGAAACAAGCGGGTAACTAAGAAAGCTACCTATCAATAATTTAGTTAATTTTTCCAATGTCAAGTGGTGTTGTCCAAGCCGCCCTTTGATTTTGAGATAAGTTTCATATATATTGGAAAATGATAAATTTTGTAATTAAGGCTTTATATCTTTGAACCCAATGAAAATAAGGTCATTAAACATGGTATTGCTGAAAAGGTTATAAAAATGCGCATCTAATAACGTACTAACATACAGGCCGTTCGAGTTGAAATTTTCGACAAAATTTAAATTTAGCCAAATTTTACACCCTGTATAAGCAGGTTACATTAAGAATTACCATGTTACATTTTCCTATAGTGAGGAGTGTATAAAATTAACTCCAGTGAATACACTGTGCAGAATCAAAGTATTTACTCACCAAACTAGACCAATATTTTTACTAAACAAATGAATAACTCTGAAACGGTTGGGCCTAGGCCCATCATGTGGGGTATCAATTTGCTTTCTGCAACACTATCCTTTTAAAAATAATAGAAAATACAGGGTGTTCTATTTAAAAAGGGTAACTTTGGTCTGCCACGGAGAAATTGAACAGCCTGTGTAAATTATAATATTTTTGAATTACGCAGCTGATTGATAGGAACAACTCTCAGCAGAAACTTTTCTGATAAAACTGAGTTTTATATGGAAAACTGGGCTTTTTCCGGGAAGTGAACTACCCTATATATATATTATATATATATATATATATATATATATATATATATATATATATATATATATATATATATATATATATATATATATATATATATATATATATATATATATATATATATATATATATATATATATATATATATATATATATATATATATATATATATATATATGTATTACACCGATAACTCTACAAATAATCAAATAATGTGCTTATTTTGATCAAGTTTGATACTTACCTTCCTTTTGTAAGTCGCTTGGACAAGTTCGCTGGCCAGGAAAATCGGACAAGGTTTTCCGGGAAAATTTTGAGTTTCATTTCGAAAAAATTGTTTTTCTCAAAAAACGAAAAAGCTATGGTAACCAAATTTGGTAGGTAGGTTTACGATATAAAGAGGAAACTTTACAGCAAAACTTATATTTCTATGTTGCAAGAAAAAAAAGTTATAAAAATATTGGTGCCAGATCATTTCTGAAATCAAGAAAATTCACTAACATAACGCACTTGCTGCGTCCAGACTCTTATTGTGCTTGTTATAGTAGTTATTATAGCGGTTTAATTCTGCATTTTAAATCAAGGGTAAGTAAAACTAAGCTGGTAAATACGTCAGCACTAAAGAGTTATATTGTTTTAGATATAATATAGAAATGGCAGCGTATGAAAAGAAGCAGAAACGATTGCAACAACTATGGGACGATGTGTTGAGTGGGGAAGAAGCTATAGGTACTGATACGGAGCAAAAAGCTGATGAGATCGAGGAAAACGGCAATTGACTCATGGCTCTCTTAGTGATAAAGACAACAATGAGGTTTCTGAATTTATTTTTGAAAATAATGAAAATGCGACGAACAAACAAACTTATTTTCTTGGAAAAGACAGTACTAAGTGGAAGAATGTGTGTCCTGTCAGGAATGTTAGGACGAGAGCCGAAAATATAATAATACGATTACCATCCATACGTCCATACGCAAAAAATGTAAAATCTCCCAAGGAGTGTTTTCTTCTGTTCATTGATGACCATATGATATATAATATTGTTAAATACACAGATATAGAAATTTTGGAGGAATCAAATGACTAAAAAGAATCGCCACATTACAAGGAAGCACCTGAAATCGAAATTATAGCATTTTTTGGTCTTTTGTTTTTAGCTGGAATATTAAAAAGTAATCATCGAACCATGAAAGAGCTGTGGTGTAATGTTTTGGACGTTTTTCAAAGTACAATGGCACAAAAAAGATGTGAGTTTTTGTTGTCCTGTTTACGGTTTGATAACAAGGATAACCGTGATGAAAGAAAGAAGATTGGCAAATTGGCCGCTATTAGAGCAATTGTCGATTGATTCAACGAAAACTGTCAAAACTCATATTCACCGGGTCGATGTCTAAAAATTCCGGCAATACATGCCA
Source organism: Tillus elongatus (assembly GCA_964006375.1). Taxonomy (NCBI): domain Eukaryota; kingdom Metazoa; phylum Arthropoda; class Insecta; order Coleoptera; family Cleridae; genus Tillus; species Tillus elongatus. The sequence continues at coordinate 99,390,339 of OZ023269.1, read as the reverse complement.
AACAAGGCCGCTAAGTATGGGATCAAAGTTCATGCCTAAGTTGATACCCAAACGCATTTTTTATTGAATATAGAGATGTATGTTGGACAACGGCCTGAGGTTCATTTTAGAGTTAGTAATAGTCCAAAAGATATTTTGGATATGTTAGTTTCTCTTTCATGGAGTAACAGAAATATCACCTGCGACAATTGGTATACAAGTCTTTAACTTTTTGAATATTTTTGCAAACGTCACAGACTGAAGGAGTGGGGACTATTCGAAAAAATAAGCGACAAGTTCCACAGGTATTTCTGAATACCAGAAATGGGGAAATGGGATCTGGCCTTTTTGGATTTCAGGAGGAGTACACCCTATTGTCACATGTACCAAAAAAGGAAAAGTTGTCTTACTGTTGTCGTCCTTTCATCACGATGACACAATAGAAAAGGAACTTCCAGAAATTTGAATTTTTTATAATTCAACCAAACGCGGAGTTGATACTGTACATGAACTTAAAGCAAATTATAATATTTCTAGAAATAGCCGTCGTTGGCCGTGGATATTGTTTTTTTCCTCAGAAATAACACTTGCGACAATTGGTATACAAGTTTCCAACTTTGCCGCATGCAAATATATATTACAATAATCTCCCCGAAACTGCTAGCAATTAAATTATTGCATTCGTTCTAATTTTATTTGTTATATATTACATGTGTTTAATGTTTCTTATACATCATTACAATGTAAACTTTTGTGTCTTTCTTATCTGTTTTACCAAATTATAAATTTTTCAGTCATTTCATCTTTTTTTATGTGATGAAAACCAGGTTTTCAATTATGATACATAATTTTAAAATTTATTACTTTAAGATAGTGGTTATTATTTTTTTATAATAAACATTATTTCTAGAAAGCTATTTTAAGGGATAACTGTGATAAATATTTTTAGTATGACATTTTGAACATGAAAAAAATGGGGTGCACTACACCACACGTGTCAGAACATCTGACAAAATTTCGCCTGTCGGACGCGGGTTAAAGAAACTAAAAGAAATAATGTCCACGGTTCACAGTGTAACCGCCTTAGAATTTTCGGGAAACGTGGTAGGGTGTGATTGACCTTAAGTGGATCCAAATCCGGACGATAGTGAGGTCACCATCACCTACTAAACCCTAACCTAAAAGTACCTATCTATCATATTTATCATTTGCAAGACAAGGAACACTTTGTAAGGTTAGAAGATCTGAAGATAGTTTAATACTCACTCCACTTTTGGCTTGTTCTGGCTGAAGTCCTAAATTTGTGAGATCTTCAGGTCAGAGCCTGGTTACTTGATTTTTAGATATGTAGGCAATCGATATAAAGAATATTGATTCCAGCTGTCATCAAATATGAGAGATTTTGGGTAGGAATTATTGTTCAATTAAACAGATATATTAAAAGAGCAAATATTTAAATTTAGTGATATAAATTGTAATAGCAGCAAATAAATATTATACTCCTGGTAAATTTCAAATAAACATTGCATTACACAAAACAAAAACAAAACAATATTAAATGTACCAAGAAACAGATTAACTTTTGCATATGACAAAATAAAAAGTTGATATTAAGTTAAAAAAAAAATGTTTCATGTATAAATGAAAGAAATTAGGATATTGTATATTACAGCACAAAAATAAACATAAAATGTAAGATTGTGAATGTAAGATACTAAATGTGGCAACACTGTTTGTCCCCGATACCTGCCGTACGATCACGCGCGTTGGTGAATACGAACTTATTTGAGACTTTATTTGCGGCGTAATACCGCCAAACTTAATATCAAATTGTGCATTATTTGTCAGCAACGTAATAAATCCGAATTATGACAAGTGAAAGTCATGGATGTGCGCGCATTCGGTGGGCATCTAGTGAACGAAAAGACTTTGTTTTTGAAAGACTAAAAAGTGTATCCCAGGATGAGTTATTTTCTTATCACATGACCAACGCTTGTTACCGGAGTTATACGATGAAAACTAAAGTGGAAAGGGCGACAAGAAAATTAATGGACGAAAAAAAATTAAAATAATTTGGACAAGCAGGATTTAGGCGAAGGAACTTCTTCGGTAATATACCATAAGTTCGCAGGATCGAAAACTACAGCTAGACCTTCGACATCCGATGTAAACCAGATGAAACAATAAATTGTATAATTTGTAGTAAGATTAGGCTAGGTAACAGTTACAAAAAATTTCGAATTTGTGAGAAAAATGGTGCTCAAAAATTGCAGAAATTGCTTTAAATTTTAAGGATCAGGTTTTTGCTAGAATAGCGGATTTAAAAACTATTGAATTCATATTTTTAGCTGATATTTATTACCATGCAAATTGCCTACGGTCTTATCAACGAAAATATCAAAGATATAAGACAAATAATGTAAAACCTAAGAGCTTACAGTTTAAAGACAAGACAAGAAGGAAAATAGTTTACAAAAGAAAAAAGTTATGACAAATGTTATAGACAATTTATTGCCACGTCTTAAATTAGGAGAATCGTTTACTTTGACTGAAATATCTAATAATTCTTTCAATTAGTTCTACTGATGCTCTCGAGATTTAAGATAATTTCAGATGGAGTTCCTACATGCTGAACTGGGCAGTTGGGTTTGCCTCTTTAAAGAAAAACCCTTAAGTGAAGCTCAAAGAATATAAAGTTAAACTTTTATTTTACTGATTACCAATGAAATATTAAAACATTTGCAGGTTAGGTAGTTGGTAAACAAAGATTGATTAACTTGAAATTACACAGTGAAAAATCTAGAGCTACGTTACTGACAAAATATTATGAAATAGAAACAAAATTACAGTTACTTTAAAATCAAAATCTCACTGATACAAAGAAAAGTCTGGTTTAGTTACGTTGAATAAAAGTTCATATTGCAATTAATTTGAAAATTTGGATGCCGCGTTAAAGTTTGAAAGAAACACTCAGATAAAACTCAAAAGACTAACCATAGCTGAATTACATGGGGGAGTTCAATGACCCCTCATTTACCTGTTGATTGATTACAAATGTTTCAAAGGTAGATACCAACTATTAGTGCCCGCTATAGGCTCTCAATTTCTCACAAGAGAAAAAAAGTCGGGAAGAGTGAAAGGCACTTCCCATGGGTTATAACCAGACAAGTTGTACATACCATTCTATGGCTAAATGGGATAAGTAAAGCTGTACTCTAAACAGACAGCTGTAGTGATGACGTCATTCTTCAGGTATCGACACTTTTTATGGTTAAAAATGCAACTGGAGGTATATGGAATTCAAAGGCTGATTATTTGAGAGCTCGGAAACTTAGATAAGCACTTGCAATAGTATTAGAGACTTCATTACATCAGAGAACAAAGAGGTGACCGTTTGACCACGTTTTTAACAAAACGCACTATTAATTTCAAATTAAATTGAAATCAAAACACTTATAACAACCACTGATAACTATATTAATCGATATTATTGGCAAAAAGTTAGATATTACACCCCTTTAGGGTCTTAAAAAGCCACGATAGTTTCAACGATGTTGCTCGCAAGCCCACCTATGATAGACTCTCTAGAAACAGCGTCGCACCAGAAGTCTACGCCAGATTTGCCGCGCTTTTGTAAAGACTATTTGTGATCTTTTTCTAGCTTCATGTGTGTGACAAGGAGATAATGCCTAGATCAAGCTTTATATGCGGAGGCGATACGACGTATTCGGGGTACGTGCTCCTCAACGTTCGGACTCCTCTTAGTACTGCAATAATGGATACGGTTCAACGGTTTCTCTTGAAATTAGGATGACATCATATGTTATCGAGAATGTTCTAGAATATAACGATACTTTTTCCTTAATTAAAATATTGCGTCTTTGGATATTTGAATTTTAACGTATATGAAATGAACGCAGTGCGGGCTTTAGGGTAGTTAAAGATATTAGTGAATTTTTAACAAATAATTTTGAAACTGAAATTTGAAATGTTTTTCGGAGATAAGTTACCTGCTATTATCCAAGCCACCTGGGGGTTTTCTATCTGTTTTTAAAATAATAACGATGCTAAATAAAAACGTAATCGTTACAACAGGCAGATGGCGAAAAGTTTCTCAAAACGTCAAATTACTTTGTAGAGGATATCTTATAGATTTTTGGCCAGATATAAGCCTAAAGATAAGTGTAAGAAAGGAAAATACTGTAAAAGTGCAACCCAGGATATGCATCCACGTTTCAATCTACAGTCCTATAAAAGTAGTTTTCAAAAGCTATCTTCCATCGGACGTTAGAAAAAAAAACTTAAAAGCATACTTGAAAATGGTAAACAATAATTATCGTTTAAAGCTCAGTTGTTTTTTTTTTTGTATTAAGTCATACACAAACCCTACAAAATACAGTATAGAGATTTTCGCAAATTTTATCGTGCTTACATTTTGAAGTGGTAGTGAATGTTTCAACCAACTTTACATTTAAAAGCTGGCTATGTTAGTGTATTTGTCGGCTTTTAAAAGGATACTTATTTCAGTTATTCAGTTGCAGAAATCGATAAGGAGAAGCATTTGAGGTATATCTAGACCCTTCCCTGGATAATTAATTATCTGTGACTTTTATGGGGCTTTTTACTTGGGGAAATAATACATCCACTTGTCATGACTATACCAAATGGGATCTGCTTTGATGCACAGTACAATACAGAAGCGCCACTGACACAAACTCATAACAATGTTACTTTGATTATGAGCTAATTTAGATAGATCATCTTGTTTTGGTTACTTTCAGAATTAAAATATTGTAGTGTTCTCTATAAAAGTGCACTCAATTCCATTAGAAGTGAAGCACCAATTGAAGCTTTGTCATTCATAAACAAGTGAACAGATATGTGTATATATTTTGCTGAATTTATACCCTATTTTCTCCTCTGTCAAAGCCAGTGTCGCAGGCTTCAAATTTTCCACACAAAAAAATTGCATATATGTTTTTACAAAAGGCTGTGATAGAGTGAACAGTTTAAAAAAATGATTACAATATTTTTTAAAAGATAAACTTCTTATAAACAATTTTTATGTATTCCTATATACATATACATATATATATATATATATATATATATATATATATATATATATATATACATATCTGTGTGTGTGTGTGTAAAGACTATATTTACATTATTAAAACAAAATAAATAGGGTACAAAAAACTTTAGACGTCAAACGATAAATTAAAAAAAATCTGGGGCTAATGACATGTAGTCATGGCCATACCACCTTTGGTCCACCACCACCACACTATAAGCATGTAGCTTTTTGTTTAATCCTTTCTCTAATATTTTTGAAATATAATACATTCTTACTAAACTTTACATTTTCGTCTTCTATCTTACACGGTAAGATACGTATCGTATTTTCTTTCCGCTGACGAGTGTGTACTGTGACACGACTTCTCTAGGTACAGCGATTGCAAGCCACTATATAATTAATAGTAAGAGTCATTATATGCTAATCGTGCCGCAATAAAAGTTGATGAATTTTTGTTTGCGAACCTTGCAATAAAGCCTTATCACGAAAGATGGTGAGTCATCAAAAATTCATTTTTATAAGTTTCAAAATTTTTATAGTCTTATTTCTCAAATACTGAGGTGTAGACTAAAAGTTGCCAAATTATGGATAGTAATTCTTGGGCAAGTGCCGCCATATAAGATTGTCGTGCGAGTGCTGACAAATAAATTGTTGGGCGTTGGTTGCTAAATTAAATCGATAACCTTTCGTGATCAAATTTTAACTTGGGAATTTTGAGTTCGAATTTCTGGTTTTGGTTTAATAATTTTGGAAAATTGTCTTGGATTTGTAATTTTCATGTCAAAGCCGATAAATATCGAACCTGGACATTCCATCTCGAGGTTCAATCTCTGTAAAAAATGGTAATTGAGCTGAAGGTGTGACAGCATAAGCTCCTTTATGTAACTTATGCTGCACTTAAATGATTTAAAATAACAGAAATTAAAACGGAATATGGATTGTCACATCTACTGACTCTATTGTGCCGTGGCTGCTACACTATTTCGCTGAACTATCAAAGGTGTTTGGCACGCTTGCTGGTAATGTCGAGGGTTAGCGACAGCTCTAATAGCCATTCTATTATTCTATCATGTTTGGTTAGAAATCTAGCAACCAAGAGGGACTGTTCCGAATATATGGAAAATAATTACAATTTATATATATATATATATATATATATATATATATATATATATATATATATATATATATATATATATATATATATATATATATATATATATATTAGGGTAAAAAATACAAAATTGATATTAAATGGTCAAAGCGGTTTGTGTACCTGGGGGGTAACAAAATTATTTGAAAGTATCGTAACTGTATTTATTGTGAACAAGCTATTTTTACCCTGTGTGATTACAAGCGTTTACATGCCACAATCAAACTATGATATATGAACTCGAATGTAGCAATAGTGGTTGTAATGAACAGTATTGTGTTTATTAAGTGTTAAAAAGGGGTGGTAAACTTATCTGCCTCCTCTGCTGCTAAGGTGTACGTTACAACCAGACGTCTGTGTTGGGGTTCAATTAAGCAGCAACCCAATTGTGTCGCCAATGGTATTCAGACAATTAAGTCAGTATATAATAAAATCCAATTTATCCAGAAAAATTCAAACTATTTTAAACAAAATTACCAGTGTGTTTGCAAACTATAAAAAATTCATTTTATCCAGCAAAATACAATCTATTTTAAGTAAAATTACCACTGTATTTGCAAACTATAATCTAGTTAAGAAAATACCAGCCTGAAAAAAATTCCAGTCTGGAAAGATCAAATTCCAGTGGAAAATAAAAATTAAGCCATGCTGAAAAACCCTGTAAGGAGAGTCAAAAAGTGACATTGGAATCCAGAGGTATTATGGAAACTAAACTTACTCTGTATATACATCCAGGGGTCATAATTATTTTTGAGATGGTGTCTGATGATGAGATAAATCCCACTAAAGTGGGATATTGTACAACTTCACGGTACAAATATTTAATAAGGAACTTTGTGATATCCAGCAACCGCTGTAGGTAATTATTACCACCTATATTTTCAAGACCTTACTTTCATCATCTGCCTTCACAATAAAGTAGTTTTTAAAACTGTCCTTTCAAATAACAAATTTTGAAATCAGAATATGAGAAACACGTGGATGAGATAACGCTGATAAGAACATGCAGTTGGAAATATATTAACAAAAAATTTCAAGGTATTTACCTGCTATTTACTGATAGTCTGTTCCTTAGTTTTATTGTTTTGGATATACTTATAGTCCGTGTCAACTTTTATTTAATAAATTTAAAAAAATAAAACTATAATCTACTAAAATTTGCAGGTGATATTTAGAACCGTCATGAAGGATATTATTTAAATATATTTTTTCATTAGCTAACATTAACACTGTAAGAAGTTGCAGCCCATAAAAATGTAATTTCATCTTTTTAATATTTTTTTAAAATTTCAATATATATATATATATATATATATATATATATATATATATATATATATATATATATATATATATATATATATATATATATATATATATATTTGTCTGAGTAAAGTCCATAATAGTTTTATATTTTTTTTTGTTCTTTCAAATTTAACTGAGCAATATTAAATATAAAACAAGCAGCTTCAGACTCCGAGTTATTTTTGAAGCAGGCCATGCAACAACGACAAGAAAATTAACCTATATGGCCAGAAACCTATATATTAATATATTTAAGAAGCTTTCCATATAAGACTTATTTTTAAGCTCCTTGTATAATAAATAAATTAATGTCAACATTGACAAAATAACATTTTTCGCACTGTTTATGCTTTATCCTATTATTAAAAGCTACTTTTGTGTTTCACTTCTGTTTGTCATTGAGATAAAATTTCTTGCCAAGTTTCCTTTTAAAGCTCATCAGCAGCATTGACTATATACTGTTACCATAATATTGAGATACCGATCTAATAGTTATCAATCTAAAGTGTATGAATTTTGTACCAAAAGTCCAAAAAATTTATGCTTTTGGTCAAAATCAACCCACAAAAGTAAAACTTTTAATATTAGGAAAAGCCTCTACAAAATCTTTATTTAAAATTATACAATTTGAACTTAACTTTTAAATTATTAACTAAATCATTATCACGTTTTATTCAAAGTGATAGAAGTTGGAAAGTACCTTAAAAGGGGGATCGTGGCAGAATTACCATCAGATAAGGGCAAAATCTAGCAAAGCTATTCACACCTAACCCCAACCGTCCATGGTAACAGGACACATTACAATAAACCGTGAATCAAAAGTAAAACAGCAGTGAAAGTAAGGAATCACCAACCCGCAAACCCAGTATCAAAGTAGAAGCTTATATAAGAAACAAAAGAAAAGAAAAAAATAATAAATAAATCTGAAGGAAAATTAAAAAAAAAAGTCTAAAGCTCTCTAAAGACTTACAACTGAAGGCTAAAATAAACTAAAATAAAAGACTAAAAACGGAACCACCCAAAACACCCCAGCACCGATGCATACCGCACAGGAACCAACCTCTCCCTATTCATTCTGAGGCTGGTACAAAAACGACGTGTAAACATGGTCGTCCGATCATGTGGCAACACAAAATTTTCGTTAAATATAGTTACAGTAATCCTAGAGGGAACACACTGATGATATGTAAACTTCTTTCAGAGATGCAAGTACTGCACGATCATTCACAATTTTATTTGTGAAAGCTCCTAAATGTAGAACCTACTCTTCTAAACTTCATATTAAAACATCCGTTCTCTTATATTTTAATGTAATTGGATCATGCTTTCTGACCCCATATCTTGAACGGCAGTAGCTTCTCTATTTTCTGCAATCTATCCTAATTGAACTGGGTTAGACAACAACCAGAGGTGAAATCACAAAAGGTATAATGTGACAAGAGAAGAGACTCGCATAGCAATATCCTCCCTTTCTGGTCTAGTAACAATCTGTTACAATATAGGAAACTTTAGCGTTTTGTCACTTTTTAGTGAATTTTCTTAAAAAAATTCACTAATGAGGAGATCCCGACTTTTGAATTTTGAAAAAATTTCTTCAAATGAGCGCTAATTAGGCCCCCCAGAACACATATCCGGGGTCAGTTTAAATTTTTATATGTTTATATATATATATATATATATATATATATATATATATATATATATATATATATATATATATATATATATATATATATATATATATATATATATATATATATATATATATATATATATATATATATATATATATATATATATATATATATATATATATATATATATGTATCACACCGATAACTCAAACAATAATGGTGCGATTTTGATTAAATTTGGTGAGTAAATTCCTTTTGCAAATGGCTTGGATAAGTTCGTTAGCCAGGAAAATCTGTCCAGGTTTTCTCGAAAAATTTTGTGTTTTCTTTCGAAAAAAATTCATATCTTAAAAAGTAATAAGCCGATTTTAATAAAATTTGGCACGTACCTTCCTTTTGTAAATGGATTTGACACGTTTGTTAGTCAGGAAAATCGGACGAGGTTTTCCGGGAAAATTTTCTCCGAAACTAACAAAGTAAGGGCAACCAAATTTGGTACGCGGGTTTACATCCTTATAGGTAAGTTACCTACCAAAATTTAGCTATGTAGGTCAAAAGACAAAAAAGTTATAGGCATTTAGAGAAAAATAAATTGGGGTTTTCTTCAAAACGTCAAAGTTGCGATATAAAACGTCAAAATCGGCAACATTTAGGCAAATAACGTGAATCTAATACGGGCTATGGGAATCAAATGTCTCAAGAAAGATGTTTTACAAACCCTGAAGTCTTAGTTTCAACCGTCATTGTCCTTCAATTTACTAAAATGTTTCCAGAAAATTCATTTCAAATAGACCCTTTCTCTGATGCTGGGCAGTAGTTTTAGCTATAGAGTTTATCGTTTAATGGTATATAATTTTTGTCGAATTTTCGTAAAAAATCAATAAAGCTCAATATATCCGTTATTATACAAGATATGAAAAATATCTTTATACATTAATTATAGGGTGTCTTGAGCTACATCTTCAAAAAATATTTCTACAATCACAGGCTGGCCCAAAAGTCGTCGGTGATACAAATTTTCTTTCTTTTTTTCAATCAAACACGCCTTATGTTATTGCATTTTTGCATTTTCCATCGAAATATAATGCATGTTTGTAAAAAAGAAATTTAAAAAAAGTGAGTTATGGTAGCGAATTTTGATCAAATGCTTCATATTTGTATAGCCCAATTTGCTATTAACCTATAAGGTTGACCAAGAAACGAGTTTTTCCGGGAACACTTTAAGTTTACTTTAGGAAATGTTTGTACATTTTCACACAATAAAGTTATTTTTATGAAACATCGCACATTGTTTTTACTATATAGGTTATACTGGTAACCGAAATTGATGCCTCTTTTCTTAAATTAAAAGAAAAACACATATTTGCAATAAAAATTTTTTTTATGAAAATTCACTACCATAACGCACTTGCTGCGTCCCGAGTTTTTATAAAACGGATTGTAGTCTGATTTTCTGCTGATAATTTTGCTTCTTCTGTGTTTTTGTCTGGCAGTAACTTTAATAGATTTAAAAATTATAATCAAAAAATTACAAATTTAGCACAAGGTACTTAGGTCTTGTTTGGCTGGTGAAATCTGGTGCGAAACATTGGTAAATGTCCTTTGTCGAACTAAGACTAAAATAGACTATTTGACACATACTTCAAACTTAAATTAACATTCAAATAAATTCAAAAGTTCTGGATACCTTATATAACGCCTTACAAATACTATAACCATACAAGCAAAACTTAATTATTTAAATGATTAAATGATTAATGTATACAGACTGGCCCATTGAAAACAAACTGGCAGCTATAACTGCCAGGAAAAGATTTTGTCGAAAAAACATAAAACATGTCAAGCTTGCTTGTGAGGGGGACAACTTTTTCCGAAAAAAGTATAGCCCAAACTTTACCCTCCTAAGCGGAGGTGTCATGCCTCAAATATTTTTAAATATCAAGAGTGGTCCTGTGATAGCTCGTTGAAAATAGCTTTTGATTCCCTATACACACATACTTATTTTTGAAATTCGGTCTAATCGTTTAGGAGATATCGATTTTTCAAATATCACTAATGCATTTATTTTATTTATTTTTTGTGATCACATCGTTGGACCAATCTTCGTACCCAACACTCTGACAGGAAAAGGGCATTTGTAACTATTGCAATATTTGGTTTACCCTGTAACAATTGACATTGTTGAGAACGATGAGAAATACGCGGAACAATATTTATTTTTCCAACAAGATGTTGCTCCACCACATTTTGCCTTACTGTTGGCGAGTTCTTGGATAGACACTTTCCCGGTAAACGGATGGGTCGAAGAGGTGCTGTAAAATGGCCAGCCCGACCTTCAGACCTGTCCCCTTTAGGCTTTTTGTGTGGGGGCATTTAAAACCAAAAGTTTTTGCTACCAAGTGCGATTCAGTGAGTTACTTCGGCGCATTATTGACGAATGCCGGAAAAAATTACTCCTAAAATGCTTGCAAAGTTTGGGCAAAAATTTGAACAACATTTTTACAATTGTATGAAGACTTGTGGTGCTCAATTTGAACATTTATTAGCTTAAAGTTTAATTCGCTGGCGTGTTGGTTTAAAAGTATCATTAGTTCTAATAATTTTCAAAATTTACTTCAATACTATGCTAAGCTTTTAGGTGAAACGATTAGGTTTTTAAATTTCTCGGGAAATTCGTTAGTGATATTTCAAAACTCCATATGTTCTCTACAAATAGGCCGAAATAAGAAAGCATTGTATAGGGAATCAAAAGCTCTTTTCACTGGGATATCACATGAACCCTATTCCCATTTGAAAAAATTTGAGGGACACCCCCGCTTGAAAAGCTAAAGTTTGGGCTACACTTTTTGCGCCAAAAGTTGTCCCCACTCACAAGTAAACTTGACGTGTTTCAGGCTTTTTCGACAAAATCTTTGACTGGCAGTTATGGCTGCCAGTTCGTTCTCAATGGACCGCGCTATATATATATATATATATATATATATATATATATATATATATATATATATATATATATATATATATATATATATATATATCAATAAAATAATAAATAGTAATAAAAATATACAGAAATCCCAACTATTTAATAAGTATAACAACCAGAATATTATAACATACCAAAGAGCTTACAAAACACAACTCATGTAAAAAATATTATAAAAAAATAAAAAAAGTATTTTTTTTAATTTATTTATTTAATGGACACAGAAATATTAAACCAGGTTTACAAATTAGATAAATAAATCTATATCATATCAGTATACACTTGTGCGTGACATTCTAACCTATTTGTTTGATATTGAGTGAGTCTTGTTTAACTTATTAACATTGATTTAAGGTACCTACAACAAATACAACAGTATTGAAAATTGTGTCATAGGCTCCTCGACTTAATCAGCAAAATTAAAAATGACAAAAAATGTCTTTTACATCTAAGTAAATATACACCCCCCTCCCAAATGCTGTCCAATGATCGCAAATAGTCAGAAAGATACCAAACTGAAACACGCCAGTGGAAAACCCATATGTACCACAGCCCGACATCACATCACTCTCACTCTACACTGTCACCACCCCCCGTCTGTTCGGTTACCCTTCTCTCTACAGTTTTCAAAACATTTCTAACCTCCAAAATCATTCACTCGACCAAGATGTATAATGTATCTGCTATTGAGGTGCAAAGATTTACTATCATATATCATTCCTGGTCTCATAGACCCCACTCTGCATCACTTACAATATTTAAGTCAAGCAACATAAGTTTTTAGCGCCTTCTCAAATTCGTATTTGCTTTTGATAGTCTTAATTTAATGTGGAGGTTTGTTGTGCAACTTTGGGCTAAGGAATGAATAAATATCACTCTGAGATACCATTTTTTTGTGATAAGAAGACGAGGACATATTTGTTACTTATAGCTCTACTAACATAAGTTGTTGTTCAGCACTATCTACTTTTATATTTCTGTGTATAAGGTGAATTAAATAAATTAATATATAAAATTAAAACTAAACACTGATCTACACAACCCTTAAAGTCTTCAGAACATATTTAATGATTGTCGTGTAATATTCGTAAATAATATGTGTCATATTAGTTTTTGTTCAGGAAAAAAATTATTAAAATATGATCTAAAGCCAATATTTGTCGAAGCCGTAGACAGCAGAAAAGGTCAGTCTGTCTTAGAGTTGCAAATAGGTGTTCTGAGACATAATTACTGGAACAAGGCCAGGTAGTCTACGCCACCAATGATCAGTTATGGCATAAATACAGCGCAAGCTGTTTGTCCTTGTTATTCAAGGCTGTCATAGTTGGACTAACTCAAAATTTTAAAAAATTCTCAATATTGCGTAAAGGAAACACATGATCCACTATGTAACTTCAGAAATGTTTTCAGCAAAGTGAACGTATGATCCGTAGCATGCAAATTACACTACAGATGTAGATTCCAGCTTACCAGAGATCTGTAAACACTTTTCATTGGGTTTTCATCTGTAAAAGTCTGAAAGCTACTAGATATAAGGCTATCGTCTCTAAGCTCGTTACTGCGAGGTCATTCAAAAAATCGCAACGATACCTGTTGTGTCCCGTATATAAATAGACTCTCTTTACAACCATATTATACCGCACCTATATTTCTTGTTTCGTAAGGCACCTTGCAAATGTAATGTTTTTATTGTCTTACCAAGCCTACAGACCCCACAATCATCATGACTCTTCGTCACTTTAGAGGTCTACAAATATGCTAGATCTAGTTTTAGTAGCCATGATTTTGACATAAAATTAAAAGAGGATACAAGAGACTAATACTTTCTAATTCAATGTTTCCTAACGACACTAACAAAAAATTGTGAGGGTTATTAAGATTTTAAGGGTACCGCAAACAGCGCCCTCTGTGTGCTAGAGTCAAATTGTGAATGAATTATTTTTATCATCTGTAAAAACTAATCTGAACCGACTTTTAAGACAATACGTCTAATATTTTTTCTATATAGGCAGTTCAGTAAATAATGGCACAACGTCCAGTTTTGGTTACCTTGGACGAAAATAAGGTGATTAAGTGAACTTACCTTAGCACAATCTTGCTTCATTAAGGAGTTATAGACCTGAGAAAGAAAAACTTTTTTTTCTTTTTTTTTACGATAATTCATTTACGTATTGGGTAACTGACTTCACATTTTCGTCAAAGAAGCTTCTTTTGGTATTAAATACGAATATCTGGTTATTATTTTGTTTAATGTACATGGTGTTTTGAGTTCCTGTATCAGTATATTATTTTCTTCAGTTTTTTTTTTTAAGAATATTGGTTTTTGGAAAATAATCAGTTTATTTGAAACACAATTTTATTTTATCTAAAAAATTATACCGCTTGCAAGTTGCTAAAACATACCATTCTAGAGATAACCAAGTTTCAAATTATTGTCGAAAATGTATGAATTGCTCCAAGATTTCTCAATTTGAGACTGTTTATCTAGTAAGTATTTACTAATTAGTTGTCAAATGTGGTGCCATTTCTAGCATTAAAAAGCATTACTTTAATGTACGATAAAACTTCCTATTCCTGTACATACAAAGCTGGGGAATAACTTATTCTAAAACACTGAAATAACCGATATATCAGTTTAGGCCCAACAAGGTTTTAGTGCACGCGTTTCGGCCACAAGTTATGCAGATATTTTTTCCAGTCGCAGAAGCACAATCGCAATCTGTGTTTAAGTCTGTTTAAGAGTTTAAAGGAAACTGGAAGTTTTGCCCAAACAGACATTATGGACAACCCGTTGTCTATTACCGACAGGTGATCTGATAGCAAGAACTAATCTTTGTAAATTTATCTTAAATAGAAATAGACATGATACACTTTTTGTAAAATTATGTTCGCTGATGAGGCAACATTTACGAAGAGAGAAAAATTCAACTACAAAAATTGTCAGACATGGGCTGAGGAAAACCAAAACAGCACGGAAGTGCGTCACTTTCAGCACGAATTTAAATTAAACGTTTGATTTGGGATAGTTCAAGATAGCCTCGTAGGACAATTTAAACTTCCAGCAACAGTGAATGGACATGATTACTTAGAATTTTTCAAGTATAACTTATTGGATCTGCTAGATGATGTTCCTTTAAAGACAGGGTTTTGTATGTGTTGCTTTCAATATGGCGCCCCTGCCCACTATCTCATATCAGTGCGAAATATTTAAATAACGTATTCCCCCATCGGTCGGACGAGGAAATGAACATCCACGGCCTCCGATCAGTCCAGATTTGAATCCTCTGAATTTTAGTTCAGGGGATATATTAAGACTCTGGTTTGTTTTGCTCCTACTGAATACCAGAAATGAACTGTGGCAAAAAGTAATAGCAGCGGCAATTTTCATTCGGCTAATTCGTCTAACATTCTTCGCAGTTAGAAGAAATTTCTTGGAAAGTTGTAGAAAATGCAGTGAAGCAAATGGCTGAAATTTCTTTTT
>OZ023269.1:99354721-99369721 GCA_964006375.1 Tillus elongatus | reverse complement strand
ATATATATATATATATATATATATATATATATATATATATATATATATATATATATATATATATATATATATATATATATATATATATAGATATATATACCTAACTTGTCGGTTTGTTGATTATTTTTTCCTAGGCAATCCGCTATCGCCATTTATTGCAGGACCTTTTCATGAGCAGATTTGAAACAGATCTTGAAAGTGAAAGTGGTTATTTTCCTTAGAGTGTCGTTTCGTTACGTGGATGATATTTTCGCAGTGTTTAACACAAACATTTTCAGAATAGAAGACTTTATTGCCAAATTAAACAATAAATTTGATTCGATAAATTTTACCCACGAATTAAACAAATTAATAATAAATTAGCCTTTCCAGATGTACTAGTTATCAAGAATAAAGACACTTTAGAATTCGATGTCTATGGAAAGGAAAACACCACTCTAAGCTACATTCCGAACGACTCACATCATACGAACGAACAAAAAATGACCAGTCTGAATTTTTTAGTAAACCGGTTAATTAATTTTCCTTTAAAGAAAAGTACATATACCAAAGAATTAAATTATATTAAGGACGTGGCCGAATATAAGGGATACACTGCTTGCCTAGTGGAAAAATTATTCAATAAACAGACAACAAAGAAAATGTTGACGGAATCAACGACGTTTAGAAGAGAGAAATCCGAAAAAACTTTGTTTGATTACCATTTGAACCTCGAATCACGAGGGGTCTAGATAGCATTTTAAAAAAGTCAACTTGCAGCTAACATTTTCGACAAAAAATACTTTAAAAAACTTGCTAGGTAATCCAAAAGACAAGGATAGAACGGCCAAAATGTCGGGAATTTATAAAATAAGTTGCAAATATTGTAATCTTAAGAAGGCCGGACTAACAAAAAGATCGATTTAGATTCAAAGAACACTTAGCCCAATTACGTTATGGTACTATAGATAGATCTTCCGTCGCCTGACCTAGTTAGGATAATAATCATCACGTTAATGAAGATAGTTTAAAATTAATAAAAAAATGTTAGACAGGACAGCTAAACGCGTTCGAGAGTATATATTTTGCGAAATATAGTTACAATAAAAAATGTATGAACGTTTCACCACCGCCGATTACGAGTCACCTGATCGATTGCTTTGTAAAATAAATTCCCACGTTTCAACACGTCCTAGAGATAACATAAGAATACAGATATTTCCGCCAAAGGAAACTGTTAACTTAATTGTCGTTGAACCTTCCCAAAATTATTAGAGATGGACATCTTTTAGATAAGTCAATAAAGACAGTTTAAAGACGTCGTCCGGTGGTAAAAAAATACAATACACTGCAGAATGTGCCTGCGACTAGTTCCCCTCTCAGTTCGGTCTCTTTACCTAAGATCCGGTATATAAAGTGATGTTAGTTTTTGAAGTAGTTAGAATTTTTTATCCTCTGATGGCGCTAACTTGGTTAGTGAAACGATCGTCAGGTCCTTTAAAATGTGTTGTCGTGATTTGGGTTCTCCAAGTGTACTTATCAGTGCTCATCACAGGTTCCAATCTTCACTTAGTATATCACCCTATATATGCATAGTCGATAATAAAATGATTATTTTTTTTTGACACATGGGAGATTAACCTACTCTTTTCATCAAATACAAAAATAGATGAATTGACGGTTTCCAATAAATGCTTTGGCACGTTTGTTCTTCCTCATTGTTCCTATCAAGGTTAGCTTCTTTTATAACATTCTTCCGCGACATCGTGAGAACTAGCCTAATTATCTGTGGTACAATTTCTGTTTGAACCTTGAAGGGCTGTTGTAAGATAGAGGACCTATTGTGTAGGAATTGAATGTTGTTTTTCTCTATCTTCTCTATTGATATAAAGTTTAGCTGAGCACAAATAAAATTTCAGACCATACTTGTCTTGCTTGTTGGATATGTATATTGTTACACTCTTCGGGGTTCTTTATTTGCTGATTAACCATACACAGCTTTCCAAACCACTAATTTATTATAACAGACTAGTTTCTAATAATAAACACACCAACTAAGATATTTCTCTATTACCAAATGTCAATAGTTTATTAGAGGCCTTCTATTATTCCGCACAATCGCTTATTTACTTACTGACTACTCTATCTGCGGCTCATTTATTGATACCGTCTATAGTAGTTCTAGATCGTTCTACATGATTCATATCTGTCACGTCTAGTGCCTTCTCAAAATATCATTCTAGAGTATTCACTGTTACCAACACACTCTGCAAGCTGTCTGTGGCCATAGAAGTCATCTGCTCCATAGAGTTCATAAACTAAACTCTCATAGAGACGGATGTGAAACTGCCCTCTTCTTACATTTGACCCCTTCGTTCGGATTCTGACAGTCCTCTGAATGGAGTAAGCCTGTGCATATGGACTACATTCATCTGGCTCTTTGGGCTACTCTGAATGCGATAGACAACGTCCTTGATCCGTTTGACTAATTTTTACGGACCTTTCTATGATTTATATACTTTCGGTGACCGTCCCTGCGTCGTACTGGATTGTAAAATCATACCCGATCTCCTTCTTTCAAACCAGTCGAATTAGCTCGCACGTCATTACGGGTCTTCATGCGGTCGCCTTCTACTCGTATATTCATTCTCAGAGTGAATGAGTAGCCTATATATCTTCTCTTCATTATATAGGAGCTCTCTTTAAGCGAAGCTCTTACACTGCACTGGTTCTTCCGCCCAATTGCTTTTAACCTGGTGTTTCTACTTCAACAAAAATCTCTGCAGGCCCTATTTTTCTTGTCGGCATCAGCTCTTTATAACAAATGTGTTCATTGACCTTTTTCTGGGTTTGTTTCACACCTAAATGGCTCATACAAGCTTTCTTGTATTTCTCCAATAATTTCTTTTTTAGTTGCAACTTGCTGAATATATCGGACGTGTTTTCCTCTCTTAGCTTCCTTCACTGGAATAACACTTTCGTTGCAGACGTTAATGTTATTTTCTTTCACTGTGATTTTCTGCACTACCAATTTACTGCCAGGCGACATTACCATTCTACTAGATTACTACACTAGACGACATTATAGAGTATTCGCTGTTACCAACACACTCCGCAACCTGCCTGTGACCATAAAAACTGGTTCGATTGAACTGCTTAACCTTTTCGACTGAAATGCGTATAAGCTGACTTGGAGAAGCCGAATCACAAAACAGTTTTAAAAACCCGACAATGGTTTAACTCACCAAGTTAGCGTCATTAGATGATGAATAATTCTTAGTTAGAATTATTCATCCTCTGATGACGCTAACTTGGTTAGTGAAACAATCGTCAGGTTTTTTAAAAAAAAAATTTGTGATTCGCGTTCTCCAAGTGCGTTTATCAGTGTTCAGCACATGTTCCAATCTTCACTTAGAGAAAGGTGTATCCAGATTTCATCAAACTCGGTTAGTTATTTATTCATTACTCACTGGACCGATGCATATATGTTATCATTATTTTTATTTATTGATAAATAATTATACCGGTACTTTATATCTATATAAATAAGCCTTAAGATTTGCGCAATATATTTTGGCATATTATCAGCTTACAAAACCAAAACATACAAAAACTGGAATAAGTGACGATCGAAATGCATTATATAGGCCCCAATTAACATTATATATATATATATATATATATATATATATATATATATATATATATATATATATATATATATATATATATATATATATATATATATATATATATATATATATATATATATATATATATATATATATATATATATATATATATATATATATATGGTAGTTACAGCCCATAAAAGATTACAATCATTACTTCACTAGAAATGTGTAAATTTTTCTTTCAATGTGTTTATCATCTTGTACCTACCTGGAACCAAAAATTCGGGACGCAGCAAGTGCGTTATGTTAGTGAATTTTCTTTAATGTTTCAATTTTGAATAACTCAATTTTTTATAAACTTAGAAAGCTAAATTTTGGTATGTAGTAAGGTCTTTCCTAAGGCAACATATACACCAAATTTCATTTAAATACCTTTGTAATTTTTGGAAAAAAAAATTCCGAAAGAATAGTCAAAATTTGAATAACTCAATTTTTCATAAACTTAGAAAGTTGAATTTTGATACGTAGAAAGGTCTCTCCCAAGGCAACATACCCTTTAAATTTTATTAAAACAGCTTTGTAATTTTCGGGGAAAAATTTTTTCCCGGAAAAGCCTTTCCGATTTTCCTGGCTAACAAACTCATCCAAGCCATTAATAAAAGAAAGGCACTTGCCGAGTTTCATTGAAATCGGTTAATTAGTTTTTGAGTTATCGGATGGATATTTGAAAAAATGTGTGCAAAGTCTCACCATCGATACCTACCTCTCTATTAGCGAATTTTTTTAAATAAAAATTCACTAATAAAACAAACCAAACAGTATAACCCTCGTACTTTAAGTAGGCTTATTATGACACGTAGATACACCATTTAAACATTTTAAATAAAGTGGTTGAAGTATTTTACATAATATGTTGATAATTAATTAATTTATAGAATATAACACGATCATTTTCAAACAGTCTCCCAGTATACAACACAATATTACTCCTCAGTCAATAAATTCACTTTTTTCATTCTGCTTTATCAAAACTATATATAAACCCTAGAAAGCTGAATTTTGGCACAGTTAGGTCTTTCCCAAAGTAATATGTACACCAAATTTTATCGAAATATCTTTGTAATTTTCGGAGAAAAAATTTTTTTTCGAAAGAAAACTCAAAATTTTCCCGGGAAACCGTGTCATATTTTTCTGGCTAACGAACTCATCAAAGCTATTAATAAAAGAAAGGCACTTTCCGAGTTTTATCAAAATCGGTTAATTATTTTTTGAGTTAGCGGTTGGATACACACATATATATATATATATATATATATATATATATATATATATATATATATATATATATATATATATATATATATATATAAACATATAAAAATCGAAACTGACCCCGGATATGGGTTCTAGGGGCCCAAATTCGCGCTCATTTGCAAAAATTTTTGCAAAGTCTCACCATCGATACCTCTCTATTAGTGAATTTTTTTTAAATAAAAATTCACTAATAAACATAAAAAGTTCTGAAAAAATGAGGTTTGCCTTAACAGCAAAGTTTGTTTCTCTAAATCTTAAATCGATAATTGATTATAATCACAACCTATTTGGCGGACTTCATCTCATATACGAGCCCCCTTTAGCATATGTCTCCAAATTGAGGCATTGTTTGAAATCTTACGATTTTTATAACAAACGTCCCTTGTAGAAAAAAGCAACTTTGATTAATAACTACAAGTAAACATCCCAATGATTTTTATTAAAAAAAAATCACATATTTTATATAATACATATTTAGAAATTCTTCTACCCCACAACAGACCACAGCTGTAAAATTACTATTATACAGCAGCAAACAAAGAGAGCAGGTAGTATTTAGGAAATAAATATGGGTACCCTTGAGCATCTTGTCAACTACAGTAACAATAGAATCCTAAGAATACTCGTATACTTAGGTAAATATAAAATTCTGGTGGCAAAATATGTTATATGGCAGAATGGCAGCCAATTTTTATTAAAATGTTTAACAAATATATACATTCAAAATTTCATCAGCACAAAATTTATATATCTCCGGAAATAACAAAGCTATAGCTTTAAAATTTGGTAGCTGGGCTTACGTCGTTAAAGCTGAACTATGTACCGAAATTTAGATTTCTTAGTTAAAATGAAAAAAAGTCTGAACGCAGCAAGTGCGTTATCGAAGTGAATTTTTATAAAAATGCTTTGAATAGCAAATATGTCTTTTTAATGCAAGCAGTCATCAATTTGGTTACCGGTATAACTTATATAGTAGAAACAATGTGCCATATTTTATCAAAATAACTTATTGTTTGAAAATGTACAAAAATTTTCCGACAATAGACTTTAAATGTTGGTTTCTTAGCCAACAAACCTTAGGTTAATAGCAAATTGAATTATTGAAATTTGAAGCATTTAATGAAAATTTGCTACCAAAACGCACTTACTGCGTCTCGATTTTTTTTCTTGCAAACATATTTCGATAAAAAATGCAATAAAATAAGGGTGTTCGAAAAAAATGGTAGGGATCACCAACGACTTATGGGCCAGCCGGTGATTGTCAAAATAATTTTATAAGATGCAGCTCAAGACACCCTATAATTAACTTATAAAAAATTTTCTCGTCTCTTGTATAATAATAATTGTATTGAGCTTTACCGTAGAAATGCATCACCCTGTATATATGTAGACAGATAAAAACTGAACGTAAACCCGGATATGGATTCTAGAGGCCCAGTTTGCGCTTAGCTGAAGAAATCTTTTTAAAATTCTAAAGTCGCGACTTAGAGTTGTACTTCAATTGAACTTCATAAAGTTAAATTTATTTAATTGAAGTTACAGTACAACGATATATATATTAAAATTTAAATAATATAAAAATTACAATAAAATACATATGAGTAATCTAATACCATTAAGGCTGGATGGTAAGACTAACTGTTCAATATTAATGTTCGACATATATTTATAAACTATTAATTGCTGATCAATTTCCCCTCGGTAATGTCGCTGCACTTCAACCGGACGCTGAGTCGACGGAAAAGCCGGTGTAGCGCAACGTACCCATATGTGCTGACAGTAGCCTTGGTGTGTGTAGTATACCGGGTGGTGCAACCATAACTCCTCCGGGGCCAGATAGAAAATTTAGGGAAGCTAAATTTTCAAAGTGATATTCTCCAGGGGGATTTCTTCCATGGGGCATCTTTGTTGTTGTTGGTTGGTGTTGGATCTTGGTTCTTTGGTTGGTTTTCTTAGTCTCCATAAAGCATAGACTGCTATCAGGGCAACAATCACGTACAACAGGATGGTCCAGATGCTAGTAGACAGGCTTACTTTCGGATGTTGAACTGCATTCAATAATGACCGTTGGTGTTGTAGTTGATGCTTTGTTTTTTGTAATTCATCCAGATCTATTGATTCTAATTTGATTGGGGCTGTATTTACTACCTCTTGTAGCTGAAAGTTGGTAAGCTTCAACTTGGGTAGTTGGATGTGGTAGGTAGATACTATCTCATTGTGAGATGGGGAGAACATTTGCTTATTTACTGTCATTTGACATCCTTCGGGGATTTGAACCAAGTAGCTTCCTTCTAGATTTGTGGTTTCTTGTCGGCTACGGCATCGTTGGTGTGCTGTACTTTCACGGGGGAATACCATTATCCATTTGTTTGCACTTATCTTCTGGCTCTTCATTGCTGTATGTTGACTGGGTGATGTTCGCAAGTTTCGTATCTGGTGGTGAACTTGACCAATTGGACTTCACAAGGGCTGCTATTACTGATCTGATTCATCGTTTGACCTCTGCATAAGTAGTCTCCAGGGCTGACTTCTTGGCATAGTGTGTTTTGTAAGTTATAGCTTTCATCGTTAAGGGCTAGGTATTTGGATTGAGGGATGATGACGGTATAATTTTGACTAGGACCTTGTTTCACAGGAAATGCATAAAGGTGGTAATAGTTATAATGTTTAGATTCTACTAATGGAATTTCAATAGCAAACACTAAAGTATAATTTTTGTAGTAACACTTAATTATTGACACCTGCTCGTATAAAGCTACATTATTTGCATCAAGCTTATAGGGGAGATTGGTTACAAAACTCTCAATTCTTTTAAGTTCTATTAGTAAGTCTTCAGGTTCTAATAGGGATGGATGCATTGTTTCTAATCTTGCAAAAGTTATTGCGTTAACTAATGTGCTTAAAATGCTTTTAATATTAATGATTTCTGTAATCAATTGTATATACACCATCTGCAGACGCATTATGTGTTCGTTATTAAATTTTTCCTGTTCGAAACCTAAAGTGATCAACTGCAAACGTTCCTCAATTTTGTTTTGGTTTAAAATGACCGAGGATATGGTTTTATCAAATTTTTCTATGGCCTGTTCTGTTAACATGATTTGATTATCAACTATTGTTTTAATTTTGTCTTGATTTGATGTTAATTGAGAAATTGCCGTATCATAACGTTCTGCATCGTCTGCGTCCATGTTGCCTGTTAAGGTCTTTATGATTCTACCTACAGCATTAACTAGTCCTCTTTTATTACGATTATTATTAGAGGGTATAATTTGGTTAAATATTTTTTGTGTCTCCACAATTTGATGGGAAAGGATATTTTGGTAATTTTGTATCTCGTTTTGATAAAGATTAGAATGTGTGGAATTGTGAATAATGTCATGGATATCTTGGGACTGTTTATCTATGGAACGAAACCCATTGAGAAGTGGTGTTAAAGGGATTACTCGAATAATGGTCCATTTGTCAATGGAATTTTGCATTTTGCCCATGTTAATTGATAATAGTCCGGGGTTGTCATTGATCTTGTCTAATGTTATTCTTTGTCCCTGGGTTTGGATAAGGAAGATGGACCGGAAACATTAGGTCGTTTTAGATTTCGTAAATGACGTTTAGACAATTTTTTGTTTTTTCTTAAAGTCATTATATTTTTGTCAGATATGCTTACAACCTCGTAGGGGCCGTCAAATTTAGGGTTATTCTTGTTTCGTTTGTCTACTCTTGTATATACATGTGTTTGATCTCTAAATAAGTCGGTATCATTGGTTCTATTATTAGCGTTAGAAATGGAGCGAAGCTTATTTTTCTCTATTAATTCTTTCACCTTTTCATATAATATTTTTAATTTATTTTTGTGCGATATTAGATAATCTTGTAATAGCTTTTCATGATCATTTATATCGAAAATATCCCTATTAGAGGTGTGTCCAAAGGTTATTTCTAAGGGGGTGTGATTTGTAGATGTATGTATAGTTGAGTTGTATGCCAGAAGGGCGTAGTTCATTAAATATTTTATGGGGTCTTTAGTGTACGTTTGTCGTAATATTCGAACGTGTTCAATTAGTGTTGAGTGTAGTCGTTCAATGGAACCGTTAGAATTTGGATTTTTAGGTGTAGTAAAATGAATTTTAATTTTGTGAAGCTCTAAAAGATTTTGGATGATTTCCGTTCGAAATTCGGTTCCACTGTCCATAATGATGTGTTCGGGTGTGCCATAGTACGTAAAATACTGTATGAATGCATTAGCAGTTTCTACCGGATTCTTACTACTTATAGGTATTGCTGTCCCTAATTTTGAGAAAGTATCAATGATTGTTAAGAATACTTGATTTTCTATTATAAAGGTGTCAGCATGTATAACCTGAAAGGGTTTACTAGGGGTGTCTGTTAGCATTAAGGGTATATTGGGTGGATTTCTATCGTACTTGGCTCGCTTGCAAATTTCACATTCATTAATATAAGCCGTTATTTTTTCACGCATTTTTTGAAAGTAATACTTGTTGGATATTTGTTTTATAGTTTCTATTATACCTCTATGGTTAGTTTTTCCCTTGTGATAATTTCTAATTACCTCGTTAATCTCTTCATCGTCGGCTAAGGGCAGACGATGCTTGGGGCAACTGATAATAATGGGTGCATTGTTGTTAAATATTTCCACATACACTGAACAGAAATCTTGGTATAATTTTTCTGTTTCGAAATTAAAGTAATACCTTTTGCCTATTGTAGTATATTCCTTTAGAAAATTTATGATTGCTTGTCGATTATCATTTCTCGGGATTTGCACCAAATATTTATTGTGATTGTTAACCTTTAGTTGTTTTACTGGTCTTGGATTATTATGTACGGGAGATATATAATATTGGTTTAGTTGTTTTTCTATAGGAACATCTGATATCTGAATACCTATTTTTGGTTCCACATTTACTTGTGAATGATCACTGTCTCGTAAGTCGTTATTTTGTTCAAGTGTTGTTTTGTCTGTTCGGCTTATAGGTGGAATAGTGTTGCTTGAGGTGCTAGGAATTTCTACTGGAATAAAAGAGAGTTCTGGAGGGCTCATTGGCGGAATATATTCGGGTTCAGTTGGTTGCACAACGTCATCAAAATTTGGGGTGTTGAGCTGCCTTTGTAAATCTTGGAGAGGTCTTTCGTCCTCATCAAAATTATTAGCGATTGATGAAATTTCTGCATCCTCTAAAGCATGAACTTGGATGCGGGACAAGGAATCTGCGTTGCAGTTTAGAGACCCTTTTTTATAAATTATTTCATAGTCATATTCCTCGAGTTTTAAACGCCAACGTGTTAATTTTGAATTGGGTTCCTTTAGTTGCATAAGCCATACTAAAGGCCTGTGGTCAGTATATATATAGAACTTACGACCATAAAGATAGGGGCGGAAGTATTTGGTGGCCCAAACAATAGAAAGAAGTTCCCGTTCAATGGTGGAGTATCTCTGCTCTGTTTCATTGAGGGTACGAGAAGCATAACTAATAGGTTTATCATTACCTACTGACCCTTGAGAAAGGACAGCTCCAAGGGCTACATTGGAAGCATCCGTAGTGAGTATAAAGGGTTTTGTGAAATCAGGGTATTGTAATACGGGGTCATTCATTAATATATTTTTGCATGTTTCGAAAGCTTCTATAAAACTACTATCATGAACTATAGTTGCATTTTTTTTTAAGCATCGAGTCAATGGTTTTGTTAATTTACCGAAGTCTTTAATAAATTTTCGGTAGTACCCTACAAGACCTAGAAATCCTTTGATCTCTTTTCTTGTTTTAGGTATGGAGAATTCTCTTACAGCCTTTACTTTATCAGGATTTGGTTTTACGCCTTCGGACGTGATAATGTGCCCGAGGTAGGCTACTTCCTTTTTTAAAAATTCACTTTTGTCAAGCTGTATTTTTAAATTAGCCTTTCTTAACCTTTCGAATACATTTGTCAACCTTTCTATGTGTTCTTGCAAAGAAGTACTGAAAATTATGATGTCATCAAGGTAGGTAAAACATTTTTCATTTTGAATACCCCTAAGGATATTATCCATAGCCCTTTGAAAGGTACTAGGCGCTCCCTTCAACCCGAATGGCATACGCCTGTACATATAGTGCCCCCCTTCAGAGCTGAAGGCAGTTTTTTCCATATCTTCAGGATTCATTTCAATTTGATGATATCCTGAGGCTAAGTCTAAAGTGGTATAATACTGGCTACGACCTAATTTATCCAATATTTCCGAAATATTGGGTAAGGGATACTTATCACCAATAGTTTGTTCATTAAGACGTCTATAGTCTATGACCATGCGAAATTTTTGTTTGCCACTGGCATCTGATTTTTTGTTAACAATCAGGACAGGGCTATTCCACGGGCTGGAAGATGGCTGAATAATTTTTTGTCTTAACAAGTCGTCAATTTGTCTTTTGACTTCTTGCTTTTGAGCTTCAGGTAATCGATATGGCTTAACAAATACTGGGTTAGGATTAGATAACCTAATACTATGTTTAACTTGATTAGAAAATGATAATGGGACACCTTCGCAATAAAATATGTCTCTGTACTCGTAACATAAGTTTTCTATCATGTCTCGTTCTTCGTCATTAGTGTGATCAAGTCTTAATCTGTTTAAATTTTGAATTTGTAATTTGTCAATTTCATTAGCAGTACCATCTATGTTTTCTAAGTCGATATCTTTGTTATGATGAATGGAATTTAATTCGTTAGTTGAAACAGGTTCTGCATAAATAGCTTTATGTATAATCAGCTGTACGGGATTTTCATTACTATTTACTATAGAGGTTATAGCCTGGCCATTTGAAACTGTCACGATAGATGCAGGAATAATTACACCTGACTCGAGTTTTATATTATTTATTATGCCTATGTTGGAACTACAGTCTATAGGAAGTTTGACTATTGTTTCACATCTCGCAGGCAGTATTATGTTATTTAATTCTTGTGGTTTCGAGTTACATTCGCGATGTATGTCGTCGTCACATGGTAAATACAAGGGAATGCATGTATGCTTCGTTACCAATTTCCTATTATAAAAATCTATTTTAGCTCCCAGTTGTTTGAGAAGGTCAGTACCAATTAACCCATGATATTGATTATTAATGTTAAATACATAGAATTTAAATTTAGCTCTGCCTGTTTTAAATATACTTGGTAGAGGAATTTTTAGAATTTCATTATGAAAACTGGTTTGGTGAACAGATTTAATTTGAAATTTTTCATGCTCTATAAATTTGGAATAAAAATTATGGGCAATATTTTCACATAACAGCGATTTCATCGAACCGGTGTCAAGCATAAGTCGCATTTGAAATGAGGGGTTGATTTCGACCAGTATATAAGGCAATTTAGGGTGGTTTACAGAATTTATCTGTACTATATTTTTTTGTTTAGTTCGATAACCAGAATAAAATTTTGTTCGATGTTATCTGTTTGTTCAAAAGCTGCTTCAGGTCTAGTTTCTTCTTCGTACGTTTCATGATTCGTTTCGTCAAAGTAACGAGCGTCATCTTCAGGAATTGTATAAGAGTGTGTTTCTGAAGGATAATTTTCATAAGATTCGTCATAAACAGGGTTGTCTGATTTAAATTCATGTTGAACCTCTTGATGGTATAATTGGGTAGGTGATGACTGTGCGTTAGGCCCGTTAGGACCTCTCGGATGAGTATTGAAATTTCTAGATGACGTTTCCATAGGTTCGGGCTGGAAATGTTGTCTAAAATTTGGATTGGGACGTGTATGTATCGAGGAATTTTTTGCAGATACCTCCATAGGTGTTGGCCTATAGTTTGGTCTGAAATTTGGATTTGGTCTGAATACGTTTTGTGTCAGCTGTTGTGGGGGCTGATTACGTAAATTTAAGGGCTTTCTGTATGTGGGTTGGTTATGGAATTTTCGGGGGTGCGTAAAATGCGGAACGTTATTTCTATTAGTTTGCTGATTCTGTATGTATTGAGGTTGTTTATTTGGTACATTTGAGTTTTTAAAATTTGTGGATTGATTGTGGAGATATTTCATTTGTTTTTCTCCATATTGAAAATTCTCTTCTTCCAGAACAAGCGACATAGCGTGTTCTAGATTAGTCGGGTTTTGTAGCCTAACTGCTAACCCTAGTTGACCACTCAAACCATGTAAATAGGTTTTCAGTGCCACTTTATCGTAAAATTCATTTTTAATTAAACGAAATGCTTCGTTTGCAGTTGTTAGTCTTAATTTTGAAGCTAAAAGACTACGTGAGTCTTGTATTCTCATACCGAATTGGTATGGGGTTTCTCTAGGGTCTGGCTTTAAGAGCAAGAGGTCCCTAGCTAAACAGTCTTCGTCTCTCTGGTCGCCGAAGTATTGTTGCAATAATTGTTTAATACGAGGCCAATTTGTGGCATCTTCCCTACTACCTATCAATGTTCTAGCTCTACCTTCTAATTTACTTATTACTATTCTAAGCATCCATTGGTTATTTGGATTGTCATCATTTGTTCTATCAACAAATGAAGTGAGAAAATTTTCACACGCTGAAATAAATAAAGCTAAAGTATGCTGGTCCCCATCGTATGCGGGAATAGCATTAATGTGATAATTTTGTAATTGATTTGCCATAATTTGATTGTTATTTGAGCTTATTGTATTTTTCTCTGTTACTATAAGTTTGGGAGGTGCTAAATTTATTTTTACTTTATTATTAAAATTGTCAACTGTCTCTGTTTCAGAGTCTGACATTAATTTATTAATCAATAATTTAAATTTGGGTAAAATTTTAATTAATATTTCCCGTAATATTTGCTTCTAACTTTAATCGATTTTAGATTAAGGTAGGACAAGGAAATTCAAAGGAACAATGAAAGCACTTACGCCAATGTGAAGATGAAGACGATTTCTGTTCTTCTTTGCTTCAGCATCATAAGATACAGCGAATAAGGCAGACAACTTCGTAGGCAGAAGTTCCGTATCAAACCTTATTTTCTCTTATGATCGCTCGCGCACTCACTGTATTTTTAATTGAAAGTTACTTAAATTATTTTTATCAACTTGGACGATGCTGTTCTTTGTTGACTTTGAAGCTGGTTCTGAGTTTTTAACGATAAAAATCGAAGTGCGGACTTTTGCGATTTTTGTCAAAAGGGCACTAAACTCATACTAACGACTGCGCCACTTAGAGTTGTACTTCAATTGAACTTCATAAAGTTAAATTTATTTAATTGAAGTTACAGTACAACGATATATATATTAAAATTTAAATAATATAAAAATTACAATAAAATACATATGAGTAATCTAATACCATTAAGGCTGGATGGTAAGACTAACTGTTCAATATTAATGTTCGACATATATTTATAAACTATTAATTGCTGATCAATTTCCCCTCGGTAATGTCGCTGCACTTCAACCGGACGCTGAGTCGACGGAAAAGCCGGTGTAGCGCAACGTACCCATATGTGCTGACAGTAGCCTTGGTGTGTGTAGTATACCGGGTGGTGCAACCATAACTCGCGGTCTCCTCATTGACATTGACGAATTTTTTGTACAAAAATTAGCTAAAAATTATGCACCGTTAAACCACAAACTACCGCCAAAGCATCAGAGAGAAAATAACTAGCCTGTTGCATATCAGCCCTTTTTATAAAACTTCGATCCTTTATATCTGTTGATAAAACATAACCAACTGTTTAGTCCACCCACTAACATTAATAAAATGGTTAAGGAATAATTTGCACTTGTATATTAAAATTCCCAAATAACGCAAACAATTTGTCAACTGAAATTGAAAACAGATAAACGATCTAATAATATACGATAAACGTCAGTTATAGCGTGTAATTGACCGCCGCAATGATATCAAATGTTCCACTGCTAAGTAACGACTCAGGCATACTAGATCTCATATACCTATAAACCAGTTTTTACCATTGTCAACAAAAAGCGGTGATATTAAAAATAAATGTTTCAAATTTGAATAACTCAATTTTTTGTAAACCTAGAAAGCTGAATTTTGGTACTAGTTAGGTCTTTCCAAAAGCAACATGTCCACCAAATTTCATCGAGACAAAAACATAGAAAA
>OZ023269.1:99347221-99349721 GCA_964006375.1 Tillus elongatus | reverse complement strand
ATATATATATATGTATCACACCGATAACTCAAAAAATAATGGGCCGATTTTGATAAAATTTGGCATGTACCTTTCTTTTATAAATGGCTTGGATAAGTTCGTTAGCCAGGAAAATCGGACGAGGTTTTCCGGGAAAATTTTAAGTTTTCATTCGAAAAAAATTCTTATCTCAAAAAGTAATAAGCCGATTTTAATAAAATTTGGCATGTACCTTTCTTTTGTAAATGGCTTTGACAAGTTTGTTAGTCAAGAAAATCGGACGAGGTTTTCCGAAAAAATTTTGAGTTTTCATTCGAAAAAAATTTTTATCTCAAAGAATAATAGGCAGATTTTGATAAAAAAATTAGGCACGTACCTTCCTTTTGTAAATGACTTTGACAAGTTCGTTAATCAAAAAAATCGGACGAGGTTTTCCGGGAAAATTTTGAGTATTAATTTGAAAAAAAAATTTATCTTTAAAAAATAAGAAATCTATGATAACCAAATTTGGTAGGTAGGTTTACGATATAAAAAGTAAACTATACACCAAAATTTAGATTTCTATGTTACAAGAAAAAAAAGTTATAATAAAATATTTTGTGCCAGATCATTTCTATGAAAATTCACTACCATAACGCACTTGCTGCGTCCAGGCTTTTTTTAAAATAACAAGGTAATACTGAATCAGTTTCAACCGTAAATGATACATTTGCCTACAACAAACCGCGACGTTATAATGAAACAACGTTAAATGAGACGACGTTATGCGAGGAGTTACTGTATATAACCATAGTCCAAAATTGATGTACAATATTTATAACCATTTTAGTGCATGTCACACCGATAACTTAAAAAATAATGCACCGATTTTTATAAAATTTGGTGTATGCCTTCCTTTGACAAGTGGCTTGGATAGGTTCGTTAGCCAAGAAAATCGGGACCAGTGTCTCCCGAAAAATGTTGTGTTTTCTTTCAAAAAATTTATATATCTCCGGAAATAACAAAGTATAGCTTTAAAATTACGTCGTCAAAGCTGAAACTAAGTACCGAAATTTAGATTTCTAAGTTAAAAGGAAAAAAAGTCTGAACGCAGCAAGTGCGTTATAGAAGTGAATTTTGAAAAATGCTTTGAATAGCAAATATGTCTTTTTAATGCAAGCAGTCATCAATTTGGTTACCGTATAACTTATATAGCAGAAATAATGTGCCATATTTTATCAAAATAACTTATTGTTTAAAAATGTACAACAATTTTCCGACAATAAACTTCAAATGTTGGTTTCCTAGCCAACAAACCTTAGGTTAATAGCAAATTGAGTTACTGAAATTTGAAGCACTTAATGAAAATTTATAGTTCGAAAAAAGTGCAATAAAATAAGGGTGTTCGAAAAAAATGTAGGGATCACCAACGACTTATGGGCCAGCCGGTGATTGTCAAAATAATGTTATAAGATGCAGCTCAAGACACCCTATAATTAACTTATAATTTTTTTCTCGTCTCTTGTATAATAATAATTATATTGAGCTTTACTGTAGAAATGTGTCACCCTATATATATATATATATATATATATATATATATATATATATATATATATATATATATATATATATATATATATATATATATATGTAAACAGATAAAAACTCAACGTAACCCCGGATATGGATTCTAGGGCGCTCATTTGAAGAAACTTTTTTTAAATTCTAAAGTCGCGGTCTCCCATTGAAGAATTTTTTGTACGAAAATTAGCTAAAAATTATGGGCCGGTAAACCACAAACTACCGCCAAGGCATCAGAGAGAAAATGACTAGCTTGTTGCATATCAGCCCTTTTTGTAAAACTTCGATCCCTTATATATGTTAACAAAACATAACCAACACTGTTTAGTCCACCCACTAACATTAATAAAATCTTTAAGGAATAACTTGCACTAGTATTTTAAAATTCCAAAATAACGCAAACAATTTGCCAAGTGAAATTTAAAACGTCTGTTACAGCGTGTAACTGACCTGCGCAATGATATCAAATGTTCCGCTGCTAGGTAACGACTCAGACATACTAGATCTCATATACCTCTAAACTAGTTGTTACCATTGTCCACAAAAAGCGGTGATATTAAAAATAAATGTTTCAAATTTGAATAGCTCAATTTTCTTTAAAGATAGAAAGCTGAATTTTGGTACATAGTTAGGTCTTTCCAAAAGCACCATGTCCACCAAATTTCATCGAAATACCTTTGCAATTTTCAGAGATTTTCCGATTTTCCTGGCTAACGAACTCATCCAACCTATTAATAAAAGAAAGGCACTTGCCGAGTTTCATCAAAATCGGTTAATTATTTTTTGAGTTATCGGTTGGATATATATATATATATATATATATATATATATATATATATATATATATATATATATATATATATATATATATATATATATATATAAACATATAAATATCGAAACTGACCCCGGATATGGGGTCGCGCTAATTTGAAAATTTTTTTGCAAAGTCTCACCA